>PVJA010054618.1:0-11500 GCA_004027025.1 Myocastor coypus
CACGCCTGTAATCCCAGCACTTGGGAGGCTGAGGCAGGAGGATTGGTGCGAGTTCGAGACCAGCCTGGGCTACAAAAGTGAGCTCAGGACCAGCCTCAACTGCATAGTGAGACCCTGTCTCAAAAAGACAAAAAAAAAAAAACAGTCTGATCTAGGGACTGGGGGATCCCCAGTACCACATGCTGTAGCAGCCCTGGAACCCCAGGTATGCTATGCCAACCCGAAACTACAGGGTAGTGCATGCCTGTAATCCAGGTGCTAGGGAGACTGAGACAGACTATCACTATAAGTCTGAGCTTCATAGTAAGACCCTGTACAAATTAAAAAAAAAAAATGTGGTCTTTCATGAATATCAAAAACAATTTCTACTAAACTCCTTATGATGAATGTTATCATTAAGTATATTTAAAATATGCAAATAAGTCAGGCATGGTGGCACAAGCCTATAATCCTAGCACTTGGGAGGCTGAGGCAGGAGGATCAGTGTGAGTTCAAGACCAGCCTAGGCTAAAAAGTGTGCTCAAGGTCAGTCTGAACTGCATAATGAGACCTTGTCTCAATAAGACATAAATTAAATAAATAAAAGTATACAAATAAAATAATCCAGTTTGCCACTGTGTTTTATTTTCTCTCCCCAGTTAGTTACAGATAGGATCTCACTGAGCTCACACTTCTGGGCTCAAGTGATTCTTCCACTTCAGTCTCTAGTAGCTGGGACTACAGGTACAGGCTGCTGTGTATGGTTTCCTTTAGTTTTTTGTTTTTGTTTTGAAGTACTGACGATTGAACCCAGAGCCTTCACACTGAGCTACATTCCAAGTTTCTTTTCACTTACCATCTGAGATGTGGTCTTACCAAGCCACCCCAGGCTAGGATAGAACATGTGATCCTCCTGCCCCAGTCCCCTAAAATGCTGGGGCCAGAGGATATGCCGCCATTCCTATATGATTTTTGTTGTTGTTGTTGGTTTTGTTACTGGGAATTGAACTCAGAATCTTTCACTTTCCAGGCAGGTGCTATATCACTGAGCTTTATCAAATGTTTTTGTTTTCATCTTTTTTATGTGGTACTGGGGATTGAATCCATAAACTCATGCATTCTAAGCAAGAGTTTTACCAATGTACTACCTCAGCCCTTCTCTTTTTTTGAGACAAGAATCTTGCTGAGTTGCTTAGGCTGGCTTCATACTTTTGATCCTTCTTCCTCAGGTACTCAAGTACCTGAGAATACAGGCATGTATCATTATGCTTAGCTATCAGTTTACCATAACTTCTATTTATTTATTTTTGTGGTTTTTTTTTCTTGTTTCAGAGCCTTTGTTTGTTTACTCACTCATTTTTATGGCCAGCTCAGCCTGCCCCGAGGGCAGGGCTGGCGCAGCATGTGGTGCCAGGAATGAACCGCGGTCCCTGAAGCTGCCCAAGCTTTCCCAAGCAGGCACTCCAGACCACTGAGCCATCCAGCCAGGCCCCATATTTATTTATTTTTGATACCATGGATCAAACTCAGGACTTTAGCCGGGCGTGGTGGCTCACGCCTGTAATCCCAGCACTTGGGAGGCTGAGGCAGGAGGATCGGTGAGAGTTCGAGACCAGCCTAGGCTACAAAAGTGAGCGCAGGACCAGCCTCAACTGCATAGCGAGACCCTGTCTCAAAAAGACAAAAAACAAAAAACAACAACAAAAAAAAAAACTCAGGACTTTGCCAGGCAGGTGTTTATGCCACTGAACTATCTCTCCAGGCCCCCATAATTTTTCAGTGAAGAAATTCTAGCTAGCGGGGCTGGGGAGATAGCTCCGAGGCACAAGTGCCTGCTGGGCAAGTGCAAGGTCATGAGTTTGAACCCTGGTCCCACACACAAAAAAAAAAAAAAAAAAGAAATTCTAGCTAGGGACATTATCCAGAGTAACACAGCTAATTGGAAATAGAGGTGGAGCAAGAACTTAAATCTGGATCTAACTGTGTGTTTCTGTATGTGTGTTAATGTGTATTTATTTATTTTTATGTGCATGTCTCAAGTTTTGAGTTTTATGGGAGGTTTTTCCTAGTTGTCTTTAGGTAATTCTCATTGTTTGCCATACCCATCTTTTCTTAGCACAATGTGTCTTTCTCTGGCACTGTCTTTGTCTGTGTTTCTGTTGAGTTTCTGTGTGTCTATGTGCATGTCCACACTGTTGGGAAGAGCATGTGTCAGTAACATTCCATCTGTAGCACCAATCACATTTCCTAATTGAAAGATGATCAAGTACAAATATATATAATTAACTTTGAACTGATGAATGATTTTAGAAATTGCTTGGCAAATTGGTCTGGGAATGGCTTGGAGCTGCCTTTGTTTCCCACAAGGGAGGCCCAGGCAGCACCAGCTGTTTGCCTGGAGCTGTATTCTTCCCTCTGTTGCTTTACCACTGCTTTTCTCATCTCTCCAGCCCTTCTGTGGGATTTCTGCAGCCTCCTGGTTCTGAGCAGTACCAGATGCCTCAGTCTCCCTCTCCCTGCAGTCCACCACAGATGCCACAGCAGTACTCAGGTAAGAGGATGCAGAATTTGAGGACAGCTGGTCACTGGCAAGGGCAAAGACGATTGAATGGGTTTTGTTCCAAGAGCTGGGAAAGGCAGGACCACTTCAGGAATTGGCTATGACAGTTTCACAAAAAAACACCAAAGTTACTTGGTGCTGACGTGACCTCTGTTCTAGGGGTTTTTTTTGTTTGTTTGAATGTATTTAGTACAGGGTCTATAGGGCCTCACTAGTAGATTGGACTTGTATTGATTCTGTTTTCAGCCTCCCAAGTGCTGGGATAGCAGGCGTGTGCCACCACACCCAGTCTCAATCACCATCTCCACGCCCTGAGGGCTGGGCCTGAACAATTTGGGGATAGAATTCCCAGCCCCTGCCTCTGCCTAAGCAGGTGCTTTAATCCATTGAGCTATCTGGCTGGTCCTGAGGAGACCTCTGAAGAGCAAAGACTGGTTGCCCCATTCTTTAGAACCCACATCTTTGGGTTCCTTATTCTTGTCTTTTTTCTTTGAGCTTCTTTTCTGAATCCAACTTTACAGTTAACATGCCTTTGAGACATGAAATACTTAACCTCTATCTCCCATACCTCCTCTGTCAGATTTTCTTTTTTTTTTTTTGAGAGGTGACTTTTTTTATTTATTTTGTCATTTTGAGACAGGGTCTTGCTATGCAGTTGAGGCTGGCCTTGAGCTCACTTTTGTAGCCCAGGCTAGTCTTGAACTCGCACCAATCCTCCTGCCTCAGCCTCCCGAGTGCTGGGATTACAGGCATGCGCCACCACGCCTGGCTTCAGATTTTCTTTTCTTTTGGGAGTGTGAAGAAAGTTTTTTCAAATTCCTTTTTAGTCACTTTTTAAGATCTTTGTGGAGCCAAGGATGTGGCTCAGTGGCACAGCACATGCCTGGCAAGTGCAAGGTCCTGAGTTTGATTCCTGGTACTCCCTTCACCCACCCACCCCCAAAAAGATCAACTTAGTAGTTTTTAGTGCATACTCACATACATTGTGGCTTAATTTTTATCACATTTTATGAAAAAGATATTAAAGACTTAGAGAAACTATTAAATGACTTTACCTGAAACCATGATGCTAGAATTCATACTTTGGTCTTTTGATTTGCCATACCCTCTGCTGAATCTTTAGTAACACATTTTCAGCAGGCTTTTTGAGCTCTATCCCTTCTCTCCAATGAGAAATTGACAGACCTTTTCCTAGGGGCCAACTACCCCAAGTGGATATGTGCATGCCATGTGGCCTCTGTAGTCTGTGTTTGCCAAGAATGCCTGAGAATAACTAGCACAGTTGCCTTTGTTTCACTTTCAGCCCACCGTGACACAGCAGTATATGCAGTTAAAGAAACTTCATTCAGGGCTTCTGGAGAAGAAGTCTTCATTGAGCCTCCAACCATTCCTGGTCCACTGTGTTGTGTGGCTGCCAGAATGCCCTCTTCTGGTGAGAGGGAGATGTTTTGCGAGCTTTCCTGATACAGAAATGGGATATAAGATTTGTTTACACTCTTACTGTGTTAGATGCTATATGAACAGTTCTAGACCTAATATTTTCGCATAGAACTTGATTATTTCCTACTTTTAAGAAGTAATAACTGCTGGGCGTGGTGGCGCACGCCTGTAATCCCAGCACTCGGGAGGCTGAAGCAGGAGGATCAGTGTGAGTTCGAGACCAGCCTGGGCTACAAAAGTGAGCTCAAGGCCAGCCTGAACTGCATAGTGAGACCCTGTCTCAAAAAGACAAAAAAAAAGAAGCAATAACTTAGCTGGGCATCGTGGCACACAGCTGTAATTTCAATATTCAGTAGGCTGAGACAGGAAAATGCAAGCATTTTGAAGGCCAGCCTAGGCTACAAATGAGTTAAGGCCAGCCTGCACTACATAATGAGACCTTGTCCTGTCTTCCTCCTGCAAAAAGGAAAGGAGCAATGACTTCAGGCATCATTTAGCCAAACATAAATTCCATAGAGGCTAAAGTTTTAAATTCAATATCCCCTGCCCTTTATTATGTGAATAGTGTCTTTAGCTGTTTCTCCTAGTGTCCACCAGGAGCAATTTGCCTTGAAATTCCCAGCAGAGTACAGAAATTATAAAATCCAGCTTCAAGCCTAATTTTTTTCTTTTGTTTGTTAAGATAGGAATGTATATATGCATACAGGCTAGTATGTACATTCTTAGGTGTATCCTTTGTGGTATATAAGTTTATTTATTGTCTCTTTATTACCTATTTGTATTCAAATAACAAGGTCCTTGAATAGAAAATAAACCAAGGGAAAATATTTTTCATTACATACTTAACCTCATCCTAACTAAAACAAAGGCTGAGGGGCCAGGGAGATAGCTCAGTGGAATAAGTGCCTGTCTGGCAAGTGCAAGGTCCTGAGTTCAATCCCTGGTACCACAAAAAAAAAAAAAAAAAAAAAAAGGAAACCTTCCTATTCCAATAAAGGTTGTCTTGGAAGCTGGCAACACTACAGATCTGGGCTGAGGTAGGAGACAATCGAGGCTTCCCAAATCAAAAGAAATAAATCTTTTATCCAATTCTCTTCCTTCTATGAAATTTTCCAGCTATATCCTTTCTTCCAAGCCATCATGGTCCTAAACTTCTGACTGACCCTCTGTATTTCTCCTAGATGGTGGGATCTCTGTTCTACTCACATCATCTAAGAGACCATATTGCCCATACTGTTGATTTTTAAAATTTATACTCATGGAAATCTTAAGAGAAATGCTTCTTTTGCCTTATTTTCCAGTCTTTACTAGAAAGATAACAGACATTGTCCACAAGAGCCACTCTGTCACCTTCAAACAACAGTGAACTGCCCTCTTCTCATATGGCAACATGGTCACGTTTCCAAAAATACAGGCAGGGATTAGGATTGCCTATTCTTGGAACAACTGTTCTGGTTTATTAATACATTTTTTAAGTTGCGCAGTTTACCCCCAAGCCTGAAACTTAAATCCTCCACTGTAATAGTAGATATAACTATAACTCTAGGAAACATTTTTCTTCCAATAAAATGATGGTTTTCAGTTACTTTGAGGTTTCTTCAGGGATGCTTGTCTGGGAAAGATGTACACAAACATGAAACGGCAACAGTACCTATACACAGATTCCCAGCTCCCAGTGACATAGCAGCACAGTGAAATGCATGCAGATAAAGCCTCTCATATAATTTTTAGTTGAGTTTTGAAGCTGAGGCTATTCATATATATACATATGTAATGGCCAGCTCATCCTGCCTTGGGGGTGGGGCTGGCGCAGCATGTGGTGCTGGGGATCAAACCCGGGTCTGCAGCTGCCTAAGCTTGCCCAAGCAGGTGCTTTAGACCATTGAGCCATCTCACTAGCCCGAGGCTATTTTCTGAAGCTACCCTTCCTCCCCATAAAAAAGGGGAAAAGGTCAAGCTATTGATTTCTGTCCTATAATTTAGGAAACCATTACACTTTGGTTTTTATTTTTCTGGACATTCTTTTCCATAGATTTGATTCCTAGGGTTAGGGAATAAGTTTTGTCAGTCTTCTACCTCAGTGATTTTAAAAATAAAAACAAAACACCTGAATGCAATCGAGAAACAGTACTGCCAGACATAAATGTCATCTGTTTGTATTTATGTGGTTTGCTCTGCCTAATCGACCTTTCTGCTCAAGTTTAATGATGCCACTTAAAAAGACATTCACATGTCCCCTCTCCTTTTAGCACTTTCAAGATGAAATTGATTTCCTTATTCGTCCCCATTCTCCTCCTTTCCACCTACTCTCAACCCAAGCTCCTTCCCAGAGCCTGATTATACAGAGGTGCTATCACTGGGCAGTGTTGGTTTTGTTTTTTGTTTTTTTTTAAATTGCCACGTACATTAAGAAGTAGCAACAGTTCAGCCACTAATGGATGCTACCTGCTTTTGGCTTGAGGAAGAGAAGCATAAAAATCACATCATCAACAGAGTAATGCTCTGTGTCCTTGGCTGAATGAAGGAACAGTGCTCCAGGCCAGTGGGAGAGGACTAAGTAAGGGGAAGAACTCAGGACAGAGGCTGCAACCAAAAACCCTGACTTTGTTTTTGTTGGAATTAGAGAAAAGAATAGAAACCTCCTCCGCTTTGCACCCACAGTAGTTGCTTATGGCTACATCTTGGTACAGAAATTCATCTTACCTTACTTTGGCTCATATCCTGCATACTTACATAGCCTGGACGTTTCCTGACCCAGAGCATTAGGCTCAGATTATGAGCTGCCTTACTGAAAAGCTATAGATTTGATTACTTTTTTTTTTTTTTGTCTTTTTGAGACAGGGTCTTGCTATGCAGTTCAGGCTGGCCTTGAGCTCACTTTCATAGCCCAGGCTGGTCTCGAACTTGCACCAGTCCTCCTGCCTCAGCCTCCCAAGTGCTGGGATTATAGGCATGAGCCACCATGCCCGGCTAGATTTGATTACTTTCGGGGAGGGGGGTGGGACTGGGATTAAACTCAGGCCCTTGCTCTTGCTAGGCAAGCGCTTATTCTACTGAGCTATTTCCCATGCCCCAAAAATTTGTGCAGGGCCGGTGAGATAGTTCAGGAGACTAAAGCACCTGCTTTAGATTTGATTACTTTTGTGATGCTGCCTCAGGTAGCAAAGAGGAGTTTGAATAAGGTCAACTGTGATTTCGTTGGCAAAGAATGTTGGAGTTGCTGGGGCCTTTTAGGATGGGGAAATAAAATGTCTAGAGCAGCAGTTCTCAACCTGTGGGTCACGACCCCGTCGGGGGTCAAACGACCAAAACACAGGGGTTGCCTAAAGCCATCAGAAAATACATAATGCATATCAGTTATTTACATTCCAAATCATAACTGTAGCAAAATTACAGTTTTGGTTTTTTGTTTGTTTGTTTATTTATTTCTTTTTTCTTGTTTAAGAACCTCTGTTTATTCACTTATTTTTATGGACGGCTCAGCCCAGCCTGAGGGCAGGGCTGGTGCAGCATGTGGTGCCGGGGATCAAACCGCAGTCCCTGAAGCCGCCCAAGCTTTCCCAAGCAGGCGCTTTAGACCACTGAGCCATCCCGCCGGGCCCAAAATTACAGTTTTGAGGTACCCACCCAAATTATTTTTTGGTTTGGGGTCACCGCAACATGAGGCACTGTATTGTGGGGTCACGGCATTAGAAAGGTTGAGAACCACTGGTCTAGAGCAATCATAGATAGGGGAGAGTTGTTAAGTGTATGATACTCTGTGCTGTTTTTTCTACAAGCCATACTGATGGCCATATTAAAGCCTGTCTTTAATAGCATTGCTGAGTATTTATGTTCTCTGATTGGATGATCTCTAGAGGATAAGGGGGGCACAAATTGGCTTGGGAATAGGATATGCTAGATGCTGTGTCTCCTGAACTCTCAGACTTCCTACCATTTCTTTCCCTTTCTGTTGACTGGTACTACCTGAGAAAAGCAATCATGCTTACCTCCCAGCATGACTGGCACCCAGAGCTGCACATTTCCCATCATAGGAAGCAGTGAATGGTCGCAGCAGTGGCAGCCCTAAAGCACCAAGCCATATAGGCAGAGTGCAACAGTAAACCCTCAAGCTGGACAGACACATATGAAGAAGCAGAATTCTGACTGTCCTTCCCAACAGGGACTCTCAATCAAACAGCTTCTGCCTGATTTCTTACTTTGTCTTTTATCGTGAGAAAAATTTAAAATCAGTGTTCACCTCACTGTGGCTTTTTCTCTATCCTGTGAGTTGGTGAGGCTATCTATGGTTATCGACATCTAAACCTTGGGGTTGTGTTCTGTGATCACCTGTTGGTGTAATCTTCAGAGGACCTGGATCTCCCCTTGTTCCCATTCCAAATCTTCTCATCTGTTTCAAGTGCTTCCTGCATGGTCTCCCCAGAACTAGTCACCAACCTGCATTTGGTCATGTGGGTTCTGTCTCCAGAGCACCAGTTCTATCATAGCCAGTTATCCAGGATAAAAATCAGAATAGCCTATGAGAATGCATTTCACAATCCAGTATCAGCTATTTCTGTTTTGTCTTTTTGAGACAAGGTCTCACTATATAGTTCAGGCTGGCTTTGAACTTAGTATATAGCCCAGACTGGTCTCAATCTTGGTGTGATCCTCCTGCTTCAGCCTCCTCAGTGCTAGGATTACAGGCATGCACTACCACTCCTGGCTGATAGCAACTATTTGCTTAATGTCTAACTTCTTTATAAACTATCCATCCTATGAGGGCACGGACAGGGCTTATTTGTTGTACACTGGATGCCCAGCATAGAGACTGGCACATAGTAAATGTTTGATAGAATTTTTTTTTAAAAACTTACCTCCTGAAAAAAAAAAAAACTTACCTCCTGCTGCTTATCTCTGCATAGGTCTTGTGCTTCTTTTTTTTAATTTAATTTAATTTTATTTTATTTTATTTCTTGTTTCAGAACTTTTGTTTATTTTTATGGCCACCTCAGCCTGCCCTGAAGGCACGGCTGGCACAGCATGTGGTACCGGGGATAGAACCATGGTCCCTGCAGCCACCTAAGCTTTCCTAAGCAGGTGCTTTAGACCACTGAGCCATCCTGCCGGGCCCCTAGGTCTTGGGCTTTAGCACCTCAAATCATTTGTCATTCCCCAAATATGACATCTTCTGCTTGAAATGTTTCCCAACTCACCCTAACCTCAGCCAAGAAGTACTTCCTAAGTCTGGCTTCATAAAACTATATGTATACACCTTCTCCATAATGGTCAGAGCTCACTGACTCATCTGTACCCCTTATCAGAAAAGCTTGCATAGGGGCCCGGTGGGATGGCTCAGTGATCTAAATCGCCTGCTTGGGAAAGCTTGGGCGGCTTCAGGGACGGCGGTTTGATCCCCTGCACCACATGCTGTGCCAGTCCTGCCCTCAGGGCAGGCTGAGCCAGCCATAAATATGAGTGAATAAACAGTTGTGAAACAAGAAAAACAATAAATAAATAAAATAAAAAATTCTTTAAAGAAAAAAAAAGAAAAGAAAAGCTTGCATGGGCCCAGCAGATGGCTCAGTGGTCTAAAGCGCCTGCCTGGGAAAGCTTGGGCGGCTGTAGGAAGCAGCTGTAGGGACCGCGGTTTGATCCCCGGCACCACATGCTGCACCAGCCCTGCCCTCGGAACAGGCTGAGCCGGCCATAAAAATGAGTGAATAAACAAACAAAGGTTCTGAAACAAGAAAAAAATAAATAAATTATTTTTAAAAAATTTTTTTTTAATTTTAAAGAAAAGCTTGCACATGTCTGTGGATCTGGCCAATGCCCTAAATCACCACCTGTACTTGAGCAACCTGACCTTGATATTTGGCACTGCCTAGCTTTGACGAAATAGAGTATTTTTACTGCCAGGTATGTGAAATTGCCTGTCACTAGGTAAAGGCCAGCAGAGCATTGGCATCTGGACTCACCTCACCTCTGTTTAACAGAAGCTTCCACTGATTACGTGTCAGGAGATCAGAAGCCAAATCAGCAACCATATCAGCCTATGTGGCAGGACATAGTTTGCATGACCCTAAGCAAGTGGATGGATTTGCTTTTTCCTACTCAGGGCTAAGTGGAAGGCCAAAATACAGTGTGAATTCTCAGTCAACTACTTTATTCCCACTACTCAGGAGTGTCACCATCTGGACCAGGTGTGGTGGTCATGCAGCTGAATGTCCCCAATGGACCCCAGCCTCCTCAGAACCCATCCATGGTCCAGTGGAATCATTGTAAATATTATAGCATGGACCAGCGGGGTCAGAAGTCTGGAGACCTGTACAGTCCTGACAGTAACCCCCAGGTTAGTCCTCTAACCCAGTGTTATCTTGGCATGGGAAGGACCATATTCTTCTCAAAGAACATTCTTTGTCACTGATTGATTACCCTCTTTTACATGTCTTTCCATGAGTATTTTGCAGAAGAATCAGAAGAGAACTTTTTTTTTTTTTTTAAGGAACCTGATAAGTAAAATGATAGAAGTAATGCAACCTAGAAATGCTTAGAAAATGTTTAAAATTGAGCAGCTAAAGATGTAGCTGAGTGTAGAACAGTTGTATAACATATGCAAGGCCCTGGTTCAATCCTAATACTGCAAAATACATGCACATATACATACATGCTTATGTGCATACATACATACAAACTTAGTTAAGAGCTAAGGCAATTTGAAGGAACAGACTGACTTTGGCAGAATTTACTTAGTTCCTGAAAAAAGAGAATAAAGTGAAGCCATGTGAATATAAAGAGTAATGTTTAGTGTTTATTTGATATGTGTTTCTCTCTTCTATAGGCCAGTACACAAATGAGTGGCAGCCCTGTCACATCTCCTACCCAGTCTCCAGCACCCTCTCCTGTCACCAGCCTCAGCAATGTCTGCACAGGACTCAGTCCCCTGCCTGTCCTCACACAATTCCCTCGGCCTGGAGGTCCAGCACAGGGTATGAGGTTAAATTAGCATCTAATGCTGTGGAATTCACCCTTCACATTTTATTTCTAGTTGGGAGTTCAGAGGTCAAGAGGTAGGGAAGCAATGTTGTTGATGTAGTTCTGGAAGCTGGCTCTTTCTTTAATATCCAAAGATACCTGTAACCTCTCTGGTGCTGCCCTTATGTAGTCTAGCTGGATCTGAAAGTACACACCTAAAATCTCAGGTACTTAGAAGGGTAAGGCAGGAGGATCACAAATTTTAGTCCAACCTGAACAACTTAGACCCTGTTGCAAAATTAAAGGGGAGCAGGGGCTAGGGGTGTAGCTGAGTGTGAGGGCCCTAGATTCAACCTCTAGTATTAGGGAGGGGAAAAAAAAAAATCACCTTATTCCAGCCTTCCTGTATATACGTGCTTTTCTATTTTATTTTATTGGCATTTTTTAGCTTTTTCTGAGACAGGGTCTCCCTATGCAATTCAGGCTAGCCTTGAGCTCACTTTGTAGCCCAGGCTGGTCTCAAACTCACAACAATCATCTTGTCTCAGCTTTGCAAATATATACTTA
>PVJA010054619.1:0-11503 GCA_004027025.1 Myocastor coypus
GAGCCACCACGCCCAGCCAAAAAATTCTTAAAAAAAAAAAAAAAAGCAGTACTTGTTGAAGTGACTGTTGGAAGTATAAAAGGAAATGTTAGGGAAACATTGGTCTTCTGGACTGAATCCAAAAGCTAAATAAATGTAGTTGAACTATAATGAAAAAAGCGAGGTTCTAAAGGCAAAATTGCATATGTAAAAAGTAAAGCCTACAACACTGAAGACTCAAGTCCTGGGTCACTGCTGTTCTCCAGTACCTCAACTTCCTCATCTGTAAAATGAGTTATTTTTAAAAAATCACAGTGTTGTAAGGATAGAGTTAGTCAAATATAAAAATTAAAAGTGCTTCAATCATAAGAAATTTGTGTCAGCTTAGTCCACCTGGGCTGCTGTCACAAAATAGTACAGATTAACAAGATTTTTTTTTAAGTTTACATAGATTTGGAGGCTGAGAAGTCCAAAATCAGGGTACCTGATGTCTGGTGAAAGCCCAATTCTGGTTCATAGGTAACAGTACCTTTTTATTGTGTGAAACATGGTGAATTGGACAAAAGAAGTTTCAGGTAATAATCTCATTCATGAGGACTTTGCCCTTATCACCTAATCATCTCCCAAATGGCATGCTAGAGTCTGCACAGCAAGAACATTTATTAATTTCAAAATTCACTCCATTAAAACATCAAATTAAGAGGCAATATAAATGGCGTTAATACGTATTATATACATATACTAACTCTCCACTATTCTGTACTGCAAGCGTACTAAAAGTTAAAAATAAAAATTAGGATCAGGGAATATAGCTCAGTGGCACAGCGCCTGCCTAGCAAGGTTCTGAGTTCCAATTTCCAGTACAATAATAAAAAAAATTAAATGGAAAAAAAAAAAGAATTAAAGGCAGTATTTGAAAAAGCATTCACACACACAAAACCTTAGCATCTAATTAAATCAGTTTTTCCAAACTTTTTCTGCATTTATCTCACAAACGTTCCTACTAGGAATAAATTAATTTTATGCTGAGGAACCTCAGGGACCTAGCTTTTCTGGATCATTAGCTACAGATTATAGATACTAGGTAAGCACTTGAGACAAGGAACTTGAGGGGGTTCTTACACTATTCACCTTGCCTGTTAAGTCTTTTCCTTTATCTTGAATACCTCCTTCTCCCTGATAAAGTTCAAAGCTTTTCAAGGCAGTGTTTGAAAGCGTTTTAAATGGATCTTCACAACTTCATAAAGTAAATACAGTCTCCCTCCTATTGTAAAAAATGATGAGGCTGGAGCGATGCGAACGGCCGGAGACTCCCTCTGGACAGTGTGTTTTACCACATGCATCCAACCCTGCGCTGAAATTAGACGACGGCGGGAGGACACTAGGGAATCCTCAAAACGAAAAAAGGCAAAACATAATACAGGCTGAGTGGCTCAGTTATATCGGGACAGTCAACCAGATCCTAGCAGGGTACAGAGAAACGGCGAGCTGAGGCACAGTGGAATGATGGGGGAGAGAAACCTCTGCTCCTTTCTAACTTTTTTAGCCAGCGTGCAGGGCGCCAGCCCCGGGAGGTGGGTTCTACTGATCGGGAAGTAGCGTGCCTCGGTGGATTTTCAGGGGGAAGAGTCGGACTTAAGGTCACTCATTTTATACCTGCGAGCTGCACAACCTCTAAGAGCTGGGGAAGAACAAAATACCCGTGCCGCGCTGGAACCTTCTCCCTTAAGCGAAAGAGCCTCCGAGGCGGAAGTTCCCAACCGGAAGTGGCGTCACCTGGGAGTCACGTGTCCCACAAAGATGGCTGCACCCGGGAGAGTGGAGCAAAGGTGGCCGTAACCCGTGCGTTTCAGAGGGAACACGTGGCAGGCGCGTACGAGGTGAAGGCATTCCGGAACAAGGTGAAGTAAATCTCAAGGGGTCAGAAGTGCCAGGTAGTAACACATTATTTTCGGACAAAGAGGAGGACGCTGGCACCGTAGTGCAGGGCATCTCTTCCATTTTCAAAGAGTGACCTTGTATTTAAAGTAAACCAATAGGATTCCCTACAGTTAGATTTAATCCCGGAGTTCCTTCAGTTTACAGTGACCCTGGCTGAAATTTCCAGAAACTCCGTTGCACCCATCGCCTATCTCACTAACCAAAGCGTGAACTAGCTAATGAAAGAAGAAATTAAGAGTTTGTAGTAAAGGTGTATTTAGGTGTAGTTTTTTTAGACGGCGTCTCGATGAGTGTGTACAGTAAGGCTGCTCTTAACTGTGTAGTACAGGGTGGCCTCAAACTCGTGGCGATCCTCTTGCCTCAGCCTCCTTTTTACTGAACTACAGACAGGTGACAGTGTTTGATAGGGGTCTGTAACTAAAACTGGGGATATGATGCCCATGGGGGCTGGGCAGTTAGGATTTTTACTGAACTAAGGATAACGTTTAATAGAAACATCAAATAAATGGTTATTTCACAGAACCAAAAACTTCATCAATATCCACAGACTGTAAAAGTAGCGGCAGGCTTGAGTTGGACATAATGATATGTTGCATACTTTGTATTGAGTGTGATTACTGACATAACAGAAATAACCCAGTAGTCAATGCCAATAGCTTCAAACAGTCAAGTCCTACAGACCTCAGATTTTAAACCTGGGTTATACTTACCTGCTCGGTTATTTTTCAATCTAGAAATAATGAGTTTCAATGCACTCAGTATTTTCCAAATGACTTCTATATGTAATAGTAGTAATCCAATAAATACTTGTTAGTGCTGTAAACTAATCTTGTGGCAGGTAAATGTTGTAAGCAAGACAGTAAGACCCTGGACCTCTGTATCTGTTACCTGGAAATCTGTTAACAAGTGCAATCTTTTGGGTTGACATTGATTCATTTATTCATTCACTCACCTACTGACACTCAGTACAACTAAAACTGTCAGATTTTAAGTTCAGCTGGCCAGTGAGTGCCTATTACTATACAGGCCCAAATGTAGTGAGGCTGAGCTTTTTTTTTTTTTTTTTTGTATTTATTGGCTATTTGACTCTTCTGTAATGTACCTTTTCAAGACCTTCATTTTGTGCATGCTCTAGGCATTAACTTTTTCTCACTTTCCAACATTTTCTCATACCAATTTCTTTCTGATTTCTACTCATCAACACAAGTGTTTTAATGCTGTTCCATTGGTTTAGGGCCACTGTACAATGTTCAGGAATGCTTTTCATGATTATGAAAATATTCTGTATTAAATGTTGGTTTTCATGGCTTCACTTAAGACTTTTGGGGTGCTTTTCACTTGGTTTGCTTTGGTTTTCTGTATTCTACATAAGCACTTTTTTTTTTTTTTTTCAGATTATGAACCAAATCTGTATCTCTCAAAATTGAACATGGTCTTCAAAAACCTTCAACTGTTGTTCCTATAGATATAATTACTGAAAATGATATTTTTACTTTTCTAAGGCTCAAGATGGAAAATCATAAATCAGATGATACTATCAAGGAAAACATAACTGACATTATAGCCAGAAAAATTAACCAACTTCCAGAAACCGACAGGTAAGTTATCAAATTAAAAATTACTTATCAAGTATATTTTTAACATTCATTTTGCTAAGTTAAGCAACTTTGACAAAGACAGTCTTTTTCTTGCTGATGATATGTTCTGCCCAAGATTACACAGTTCATTTTAGAAGTTGAGGCCTTTAGGGATACTTTTGTATAATTCAAGTTTTCCATTCAGCTTGGAGTAAGAGTTGTGAATCCATTTTAATAACAAAACAGAGTTCAAGGCCACCCTGGGATATAGTTACCCAGTCTCAAAAACAAAATAAAAACCTCAATTCCTTTTTTGTCTTCTTCCACAGTTAGTGCCTGTCAGTTTGCTTACCTGTCTAAAAGAACATCATGGCTAGACAGGGAATGTCAGAGAAATAGCATCCTGGCTCAAGATCTTTAAGATAATAAAAAAGTTTGGCAACATTCCAGTGATCAAAGACAACAGAGGCAGCTGTAGCATTCTTCTGCAACTGTTCCACAAGACCTCCTTGGAGCAATAAAACTTCTAACTAGGTTGCATTTATCATAAAAACCTGAGGCCTTCAGGATTAAAAAGGGGCCAGCTAGGGGGCAAGGGGGCAAAACTTAAGTGGAGAGAATGGCATATGCCAAGGCCAAGAGTTTATCATATTTGAGGAACCAGTGTTAGTAAATGGTAGAAAGGAAAGTACACGTAAGAAAAAGAATAGTTTGAGAAAATGTGATACTACAGTTGTATGTTGGTAATCAACTGCTTTGAAGTTTTACCCTATTTGGTACTTAATGCATTTTCATATGAAATATACGTATTTCTCTTAACACAAGCTAGAATTTGTCAGTGTAAATTGCCTGATTTGCCACCCTTTCCAGCCAAAAAGAAAATTTGTTTACTGTCATGTCTGGAACCCATTAATGACCAATATCAAGGTACCACTGTAAGTTTTCCAATGAACATCCCAACTTATTTTGGAAAGCTAGAAAAGGGAAGACCACTAGAAAACTGCTTTAGTTATCCTGGTGAGTAGAGATAGAGTGTTATAGTTAAAAGAAAGATTTAAAATACATTTGGAAGTACATACATCTGCAGGTGTGAAAACTGCACATATTCCAATCTTGGTATTACTTGCCATCTCAGCACAGACAACCTATACACCAAGAACAAGTCAGGAACTTGGTGAGATTCGCCAAAACCCCACACACTCATACACACACCCTTTTAGTTATTGAGGTAAGTAACAAACTGGAAAGCAAAAAAGATCTGTATTTACAAACCAGCAAGGCAAGGAAGACCCTTGACTGACACAGGATTAGAGTAGATAATGGCAGCTTGGAAGAAAAGCAAGCAGGCTGGCTGCCACTCAGTCCATGAGTGGTTTAGAAACAAAAAGGAGAGTACTGTGAAGAGCTACAGCTGCACCGAATCTAGACAGCTTTCAAACGCTGGCATATGACGATACCCATTATCCTTATTCTTAATTTTTTCTAAGTTTGAATACTCATGACTCCTTGTATGATCAGCTTAGTAGTTCACATATTCTTGGATATGTGTGAAACTTTTTATCAAAAACTTCATTTTCTGGGGGCCCAGCGGGATGGCTCAGTGGTCTAAAGCGCCTGCTTGGAAAAGCTTGGGCAGCTTCAGGGACCACGATTCGATCCCCGGCACCACATGCTGCGCCAACCCTGCCCTCGGGGCGGGCTGAGGCAGTCATAAAAATGAGTGAATAAAAGAAACAAAGGTTCTGAAACAAGAAAAAATAAATAAAAAATTCTTTAAAAAAACTTCATTTTCTGAGGAACAGTTATGTATTGTACCTTTTAATTCATTGCTATTTTTTAAATTTGGTCTTGTACATCATGCCAGAAAGTCATGCCAGAGTTTCTTTGTAGTTCTATAGAATTGTCTGGAATACTGGCAGCAAAGGAATTAACTAAAAATTTTGACTTTCCATAGGAAACTTAATTTCCATAGGAAGTTAAAACCTGGCTGGAAAATATTTGCTCCTATGACTACAGTGGGGATAGTATATTTCATAGGTTGAGGATACATTATTTTATTATTTTTTTAATAACTTTTTATTTTATTTATTTATTTATTTATTTTTCTTGTTTCAGAACCCTTGTTTGCTTATTCACTCATTTTCATGGCCAGCTCAGCCCGCCCCGAGGGCAGGGCTGGCGCAGCATGTGGTGCCGGGGATCGAACCGCGGTCCCTGAAGCCGCCCAAGCGTCCCCAAGCAGGTGCTCCAGACCACTGAGCCATCCCGCCGGGCCCCGAGGATACATTATTTTAGAGAAAATGTTTTAGTTTCCCATTCCTTTAATCCAACCCCTACACAAAAAGCACCTGTCTTCCACATTTATGCAGTTGTTTATAAATCCTCATCACTTTAAATGTCATGTACAGTATACTCTTCTACACCATTTTTCATACACTGTTGTAAGTCTTTAATAATACAAAACATTGTATTGGGGCCCGGCAGGATGGCTCAGTGGTCTAAAGCGCCTGCTTTGGAAAGCTTGGGCAGCTGCAGGGACAGCGGTTTGATACCCAGCACCACATGCTGCGCCAACCCTGCCCTCGGGGTGGGCTGAGCCGGCCCTAAAAATGAGTGAATAAACAAAGGTTCTGAAACAAGAAAAAAATAAATAAAATAAAAAATTATTTAAAAAAAACATTGTATTACAAGTCATAGGTTCTGTTAGTGAAATGACAAAGTGACAACCTTACACAATACAATAAGCTGAATTAGGAGTTTATAGGAAAGTTTTTAAGGTAGTGTAAACTATAGAAGTTTTGAGGATACTATGTGTAGCTTGGCTAGTCATGAGTAATGGATTTATGAGGTAAACTGCATTCCAGATGAAAAGGGTCGAAAAATGGAGGCTGAAGTGCTTGACTGGCGAGTGCAAGGCTGTGAGTTCAAACCCCGCTCCCGCAAAAAGAGAGAAAAAATAAAGGCTGAAAAATCCCTATCTCCCATTGTCTCAGAACACTAACTTATTCTTTATCACTAGGTGTTATAAAGTACCTCAGTTAGAGTATCACTTAAATATTAGTACTTCCTGGGTCGGTGTGATAGCTCAGTGGATTAAAATGCCTGCTTAGCCAGAGCACAGCAACTAGGGTTTGATCCCTGGTGTGTATGCTGGGGCCAGCCTTGGGTGCAATGAGACATGGTTACATGGTTAAGACTGAGCATGGTTGTATACACCTATAATCCCAGCGCTTTGGGATGCTGAAAACAGGAGAATCACTGTAAGTCCACAACCTAGAATCCAAGCTAGATATTGAGACTCTATTATAGACCCTATACTAAATACAGAAAACAAAAAAATGTTAGTATTTCCGTTTCCAAATTCTGACACACTTCAAGGAAGAGTAAAAAGAAACACATTAACTCCACAAAAAACTGTCTGTACCAGCTGTTACTAAAACTCAGTTGAACATATTTATTATCAAGTTGCTTATAGTCAGTAGGGAAAGCCTGCATGGAAATCAGTGGTTATAAGTAAAGCACCTTATGTGTTGTGCTCAAAGGTAAGCATTGGGTATTATAGGAATTCTGAAGAGAACCACGCAACTCTGGACTCTGAGAAGCTGCATGTTTAGGGCTGGTGAGATAGCTCAGCAAACTAAAGTGCCTGCTTGGGCAAGCGCAGAGATCGTGGTTCCATCCTGGGAACCACAAACTGAGCCAGCCCTGCACCCAGGCAGGGCAGGCTGAACCAGCCACTAAATAAATAAATAAATAATAAATAAATAAATAAATAAAAATTTTAAAACATGAATAGAAAAATCTGCCTGTACCCATGAACAATGACCAAATTCAGAATGAAAATCTAGATGTAAAAACATGACTTAAGGTTTTGCTGTTATGTAAGGGGTAGACGTGTTTAGTTATTCCCTAAGTCCTGTCAAGGTCTAGAACATCTGGTAGAATGTTTACACGATACAGCTGACAGTTTTCTCTCACCCTCAGGAATCTACTTGAACATGGGTCAGTATATATTGGACTTAATGCTGCTTTCTGTGGTCTAATAGCCAACAGTCTTTTTCGGCGCACCTTATACGTTACACAAGCTCGTATAGCTGCTGGCTTACCAATGGCACTGATCCCGTTTTTGTCAGCAAATGCCTCTTACGCAAGTTTTGTAAGTTTACCTCTGAGTACAGGTAATGAAAATTCTATTTCATTATCACCAAAGTATTTTCCTTGGCATATGTTGTTGGCAATACTAATACTTTAGGTATACAGCTTTGCTATACTGTAGTGTTTGGATAAAAGTGAATTTTGTTAGCCTTACTGCTATACGGTAACTTTCTATTTAGCAAGGTATTACCGAACAATACATACACACATAACATTTCTAAATCACTTCTGTTTTAAATTATCTTTCCCTGGGCATTCAGTAATGGCTATTTGGGAACTCTAAGAAACTTATTTGAAAAGCTTACTGCAGCTTATGGCCTTTTTGTTGTTATTGTATAACAGAGAAGGGACTTTAATGGGAGCTAAGCTCTATATAGCACTACATGCATCTATTTGTGCTGCTTCAAATACACCTAATCACTCACACACATTGACCAATGACTTAAAAATACTACATGGGAACTAAGGAGGACATTTCATCTAAATCATATTTTATTAAGGATGCCTCTGAAGTTGATTAAATTATGGGTATTCTGTTTGGATTCCCATCACCAGGACACAGAGCTTTTACAATCAAGGGCAATCTGTTGCCCAGAACTAAGCTGAGTAAAAAGTATTAGCCCAAGTTTGCTGATAGTAAACAAGAGCAGAAAGCTAGAAGCAACAGACTTTGAGATTGTTATACCCAGGGCCAGAACCAATTAAAGACAATAATTTTTGCTAAAATGTTGTTAGATTTTCTTGGCAATTTCTGGTTTCTTTGGATGCTGCTGACCAAACCCAGGCCATGCACAAGCTCAGGGTACATACGCCACCCAACTTCTCCCACCCCTTAATTGTGCCTTTGAATATGACTTAAGAGAATTGTATTTGCTGCACTATTTCCTGAAGATACCTGTAGTAAATGTAACTGGACCTTAAATTGAAATGTTTGCTTACTTATCATGACCATAAAAATTACCAAAACTAATTTATTTCCTAGGTGATTTGAATTGTGAAACCTGTACCATGACACGGGCTGGACTGATTGGCTTAGTTTTTGGGGGTCTATACCCTGCTTTCTTGGCTATACCTGTGAATGGTGCCCTAGCAGCCAGGTAAGATTCTGTTTTCTCATCACAACTGACAACCTTTAATATGTGACTAATAGAAAATTTACAGCTTAAAACAACTTCTAAGGCAATAAGGGTGAAGCTTTTAGAGCTTTCAGTGACAAACAGCCCACTGTAGCAAATGTACAGTCACCACCATTTTAAAGGCATTACACCAATGTTACCTTTTTGATTACAAGCTGGAAGACTTTATTACAAGTTAAAAATTACTTCTCAAGAATTGAACAGTTCGGGCTGGCAAGATGGCTCAGCAGTTGAAGTGTCTGCTTAGGTAAGCTTAGGCAACCACAGGGACTGCCATTCAATCCCCAGCACAGCACACTGCGCCACCCCCACCCCCAGGACAGGCTGAGCTAACCATAAAATTGAACAGTTCTAGAACCGTATCACACTATGCCTAATTTGCATAGTGAATGCTTGCTAGAAAACTACAAACAATACTAAGCCTAGTGTAGTGTGACACCTGTATTACACACAAATTTTCAGTGAGTTTGAGCACTTACACTAAAGTAAATTTCCATCATAAAATGTCTTGCTTTTGGCCTATCAGAAAGCAATTGTGGTCAACTGTGGTTATTCTCTGTTGAACTCATACACCAGTACATTACTCTGGGAGAGCCTCCAGAAGGAAACAGGTGAAGAGTACAAAGAAATCCAAGAACTAGTAGACACTAAACAGAGTAGCATTACTTTGAGCTTTTAACTAGTTCAATCCTAAGACTTATAGGATCAATATATGTTGTACATAGGCTTGTCAATTGATACAATTGATGTAATAGTCTTTCTAGTGAGATACTTCAATGTTTTCTTACAGGTATCAATCAGCCCTGCTGCCAGAGAAAGGAAACATCTTAACATACTGGATTAAAATATCTAAGCCTGTCTTTAGAAAGATGGTATTTCCCCTTCTACTTCAGACTGTGTTTGCAGCATACCTTGGATCTAGACAATATAAACTACTTATAAAGGCTCTTCAATTACCCGAACCAGACCTAGAAATTTACTGATTTTTAACCAAGTATGTATGTAAAATAAAACAGTGAAAATATTTGTTAAAAATAAACTTACAGGGAGCTGGGGAGATAGCTCTGAGGCACAAGTGCCTGCTGGGCAAGTGCAAGGTCGTGAGTTTGAACCCCGGTCCCACAAATAAATAAATAAATAAACTTACAATTTAATATATGACGTACAAGGTTATATAGAGCAACAAAAGGCTAAATCTCAATAAAAACTAATCACTTAAACAGGAGTAAAGACAGGGTATACTCTGTGCTAGTCTGGCATGCACGAGGCTCTAGCTCCAATCCCTACCAGCACTTTGCGGGGGGGGGGGGGGGGGAGTATAATTTCTCTATAGTTTGCTCACCACTCTTTTTCCATCCTCCTTGTGCCAGTCCTTTACATTAGGCATTCAATTGGGCCTATAATATAAATGAAAACCTAACTACATAGCAATTTCCAGTGCACAAAGCTAGACAGGAAAAAGATCTATCAATACATCAATTTACATATGCACATATGCATCATTTTCGTAATTGTTTACGTTGAGACTGTTAATGTGAATAACTTTCCTCTTAAAGAGATATTCTAGTTTTGTAAAATTTGGACAGTCTCATTTTCAAATATTTTGGGTAGGGCTAGGTAGATAGCTCAGTAGAATAAGCACTTGCCAGGGTCCTGAGTTCAATTCCTGGTCCCCACCCCACCCCCCCAACAAAATAAGTTTGGGATAGTTCTTTAGAATCTTAGACTTGAGCCTTTTTTTCATGCTATGTTAGGCACTAACATCTGCATGCTAAATCCTCACTACTCACTTCACTGAACATACCAAGCTGGTAACCGCACCTAACAACTAAGCACTAAAATAATAGCCATATTTTTTTGTCTTGTTCCGTTTTACTTCCTAAAATAATTATATTCATTTCCTTAGATCAATTAAATTTTTGAAATGATGTGCTCTATGTCCTCTTTCCAAACATCTCTTCCTAGTTCTTTTCTGTGACAGCGCCTAAATGAGCCTTGTCCAGTGTACTTTCTGTGACAGAAAAGTAGCTATAGTCAGTGTTGGCCACTAGCAATACAAGTTTTGAGCAGTTGCAGTAGAGTACACAGCTGCAGGATCAGTACATTGGTCCAGATCAGCACTTTAAGAAAGCCAGTTACCACAGAAAAGTATGAGGCAAAATCTGCAGCATCATCCTAGATCATACTCATGAGTACTCCTCACCTAGGCCTCTCTGATAATGATTTAATATTATGCTACTTACTAAAACAAAGGAGAATTTTGAAAAGGCAGCTTTGCAAATCAAACAGGCTTTCTGCCTCTAGAAAAAAGTGAAGCATACTGCAGACTTGAAAAAATTCAAGTAAAATTTAAATTTTACTTGAAACTATATGCACAGAGAAAAATATATAAAAATGTTTACCGTTAATATCTTTTGGATTATAGTTAGTTTTTTGTTTTTTTAATTTCACAGTTTTTCTATTATAAATGTATTTGGCTCAAGTAACTCATATATGTATGCAAGCTAAACTACCAAGATACAGGCTGTGATTCACATGTCCATTTTAGTTACATCACATTGAGTTCTGTTTATCGCATCTTATTAAAATTCCTTCAAAAATAAATTAAAATTACTGATTTGGCCTCCTTAAGAATACATGAGGGGCTGGGGAGATAGCTCCAAGGCACAAGTGCCTGCTGGGCAAGTGCAAGGTCGTGAGTTCAAACCCTGGTCC
>PVJA010054620.1:0-11464 GCA_004027025.1 Myocastor coypus
GGGATCGAACCATGGTCCCTGAAGCCGCCCAAGCTTTCCTAAGCAGGCGCTTTAGACCACTGAGCCATCCCACTGGGCCCCTTACAAAGAAATTTAGAAGTCTAAACATATACAACATTATAGCAGGACAATCCTATAACGTGTTTTTTCTTTTTTCTTGTATTACTTTTTTTTTAAACAAACATTTACTTGAGAGAGACAATAGCTACAATGGATATGACATTAGGAGCAGTATGCACTTAGAAGACCAGAATGATAGGCATTCCAAGCATGGTTTTAGTATTATGAGTTGCTATCTTCAATGAAGTTGTGTAGTTCACAAATATCAACATATATAGTTAGTCAGGACGAGAATTCTACCAATTAACTGCTAGTTTCAAAAAGACTGATGGAGATTCTTAAGACCATTGCCTTAACCATCTTGTTTATATAAATGTATGGCTTTGCCCTTGCCATGTTTCCTAACTTTTCTCTTTGCTGTCTCTCCAGTTTTAGTCCTTAAGCTCTCACTTTCCATTTAACTGTGTTATGCCATTCCATTTTTATTTCTTCTTTTGAGTTCTTACACTAGGGAAACTATATGATATTCACACATATGGATCTGATTTATTTCACTTATGAGTATATCTTCAAGTTGCATCCACTTATATATGAAGGCTTTGAGTTAATCACTCTTTAGAGCTGAGTAATACTCCATTGCATAAAAACACCACATTTTTAAATTCATTCCTCAGGTCACAGACATTTTGGTTGTTTCCAAGACTTGGCTATCACAAATTGTGCTGCTGTAAACATATGTACATATGTGCACAAATATCACCATGATATGATATTTTCAGTTTTTTTTTTTTTAGAAAATTCCCAGTAGGAGGATCGCTGGATTGAATGGGATTTCCAGTCCTAATTTTTTGAGAAGTCTCCACACTGATTTCCATAATGGTTGTACCAGTCTGCATTCCCACCAGCAGTGGAGAAGGGTTCCTTTTTCCCCACAGCCTCTCCAACATTTGTTGTTGGTAGATTTCTTTATGTTAGCCATTCTTTCTGGGGTGAGATGGTATCCGAGTATTGTTTTAATTGCATTTCACAAACGGCTAGTGATGTGGAGCACTTTTTCATGTATTTGTTTTTTCTTGCATTTCTTCCTTTGAGAAGAGTATATTCATCTCAGATGCCATTTCTGGATTGGGTCTTTAAATTTTGGGGCCCTAATATTTTATAGTTCTTTATAAATTCTAGAGAGAACTTTGTCTCAGTGCTTATTAGGTAAGATGTTTTCCAAATTTGTGGGTTGTCTTTACACTCTGTTGATAAATTCTTTTGACGTGCAAAAACCTCACAATAAGAGAATCCCAGTTGTTAATTATTTCAAGTATTAACCATGAAGTTTGATTTTTGTTCATAAACTGTTTGCCTGCCCCAAATGTCTTCAAGATTTCTTTCTACTTTCTCTTCCAGGAAATTTAGTGTTTCTGTTTTCATATTTAGATCTTTAATCCATTCTGACTTTCATTTAGTGCACGGTGATAGACATGGGTCAAGTTTTAATTTTTTTGGCATGTAGAGAGCCAGTTTTTGCAGCACCGTTTGTTAAACAGGCTACCTTTCTTCCAGTAAGCATATTTGACCTCTTTGTCCAAGATAAGTTGGATGAGTGTGTTTGTATTTGCTTCTGCATTATCTAATCTATTCCACTGATCCTCAGGTCTATGTTTTTGCAAATTCGTTGCTCATTTAATAATTTTATTTGTAGTATAATATCAAGTCAGGAATTAGAAAGACCCAGACCAGGCTTGACAGTAGTGCATGACACTAGACCAGTGCCTTCCCCCACACCCTGAACAAGCGAGGCAACGGTGTGTGAGTAAAACCTTTACTCTGTGACTGGACCAGTGCCTTCTCTCCACATCTAAAACAAACTGGGCAGTGATGTGTGAGTGAAACCTTTACTCCATGATCAGACAAGTGCCTTCCCCTCCAGACTCAGAGCATGCCCAATGTGTGTGAGACCTTCTGCTCTGTGTCCCTGGCCCCTCAAAACCCAGGTCAGTCCCAGGTTGGATATGGGTTTCAATACCATGGTCTGCAGCAGGAAAAAATCTGAGTGCAGCAGTCTGACCCAAGCTAGGCACATCAGGATGAGTTCAAACTTGATAGATACAGACTCAGTAAGTTGAGACACTTTGCTAGATTTTGACCAATGTGGGTGTCTTCTCTCTGTTTTTCTCTTGATATACAGAGGGGGAAACAGGTAACTGCATTAACTCGTCAGCCTGAAAGACCCCAAGTAAGGCAAAGGGAGGTGATCAGACAGAATTTAGGGGAACTAAATTAATTACAAATTCCCAACTTATTATCTGCTTAGCTACACAGACGTAATGTTTGCTCTTACTATCTAAAATACAAACCCATTAGATACAAAAGTTTGTCAACTCCTAAATATCATTACCTATTGTTAGTGTTCCTAATTATAGTTCTGCAAATTAAAAAAAAACTATAACTGCCTTAAACATATGATTTCTTCTTGGTAAGATTTTGGTTGGTGCTAAGGGTATAACTGCACCAAAGCTCTACACCAAAGGTCAGAGGATAGTACTATGCAAAATTACAAAGAGAAGGAGCAAAATGCAATCTCAGGCCATTAACCACCACCCCCACCCCCCAGAGAAAGTGCAGGAGACACTAGCAGAGAAGAAAGTGGGACTCACACAGCAGAAAATTTCTAAATTAATAGCCTCTGAAGTAAAAAAAATCAATCGCAGAAATGTATAGAGGAAACCAGATCAGAAATAATCTCAGAAGTAAAAAAAGAAATTCTGAATTAATAGCATCTGAAGTAAAGAAAAAAACTACAGAAAGTTAGACAGGAAATCAAATGGAAATATTCTCTGAAGTAAAAAAAGAAAGGATAACTGTAGTAAAAGAATTAATAAATGTTTCTAAAGAAGACATTGATAAAAAAAAGTAGAGGAGAATAGAAAAATGATGGAAACTTTGGATGGGCAATAGAGGAAAGAAATAGATTGCATGAAGCAGTTTCAAAGAGATATACGGCAAAATAAAATCTCAGGAATTGGAATGCCTCCTGCCTTGTCTTTGCTGCCCAGGATTGTTTTTGTCATTCTAGGTCCTTTCTGGTGGCAAATACATTTTAGGTCTGTGAGGTGTGTTGGTGCTATTTTGATAGGTATTGCATTAAATCTGTACATCAATTTTGTAATTACGGCCATCGTCACAGTGTTGGTTCTTCCTAGCCAGGAGGAGGGAATATTTTTCCATTTTCTGAGATCCTCTAGTATCTCTTTCTTCACAGTACTGTAATTTTCATTGAATAGACCTTTTACTTCTTTAGGTAGATTAATTCCTAAGTATTTCATTTTTCATGGTGCTATTGTTAAAGGTATTGTTTCTCTAGTTTCTCTCTCAGTGTGTTTGTTCTGTGTAGAGGAATGCTGTAGGCCTTTGGGTGTTGACTTAGTATCCTTCTATGCTACTGAATTTGCATATTAAATCTAGTAGCTTCTCGGTGGCATTTTTGGGTTCTTCCAAGTAGACTATCATGTCACCTGCAAATAATGATAGCTTAACTTCTTTACCTATTCTTATGCTTTTTCTCTCTCTTGTCTAATGGCTGTAGCTAGTGTTTCCAGAACTATATTGAATAGAAGTAGTGAGAGAGGACATCCTTGTCTTGTACCAGGTCTGAGAGTAAAAGACTTCAGCTTTTCCCATTTAGAATTATGTTAGATATTAGATTGTCATAGATGGCATCTATCAGATTGAGGGTGAGTCCATCTATTCCAATTTTCTGTAGTACTTCGAACATGAATGAGTGTTGGACTTTGTCAAAAAGCCTTTTCTGCATCAGTTGAGATGACCATGTAGTTTTCGGACTTGCTGCTATTGATAAAGTGTATTGCATTTATATATTCTCATGTATTGAACCATCCTTGCATACCTGGGACAGATCCTACCTGGTCATGGTGTATTATCTTCTTGATGATTTGCTGTATTCTATGTGTGAGTATTTTATTGAGGACTTTTTCCATCTGTGTTAATGAGAGAGATTGGCTTATCATTATCATTTTTAGTTGCATCTTTCTCTTGCTTTGGTATCAATATAATAATACTTGTCTCCCAGAATGATTTTTGGAGGATTGCTTCCTTTTCAATTTCATTGAAGAGTTTGAAGAATGGTTGAAAAAGATTGGGGCTGGGGAGATAGCTCAGGGGCAAAAGTGCCTGCCTGGCAAGTTCAAAGTCCTGAGTTTGAACCCTGGTCCCGCAAAAAAGAAGAAGAAGAAGAAGAAGAAGAAGAAGAAGAAGAAGAAGAAGAAGAAGAAGAAGAAGAAGAAGAAGAAGAAGAAGAAGAAGAAGAAGAAGAAGAAGAAGAAGAAAGAAAGAAAAGAAAAGAAAAAGATGTGTTACTTTTGTACAATGGAATATTACTCAGCTATAAAGAATGATAAACTAGAAGACTTCATATATGTTGATGTACTTGAACATATACTCATATGTGAAATAAACCAGACCTACATGTACAAATATTGTATAGTCTCCTTAAAATAAGAACCCAAAAGAAGAAATAAAAATGGAGAGGCATAACACAGATGAATGGAAATCAAGGACTTAAGGGTTAAATAATGAAGTGATACAAGCAGAAAACATAGGAAACATGGCAGGAACAAAACCATGCACAGGATGAATTAGATAATGGTCCTAAGAACCTCCAAAAGGTTTATTACGCTGAGGATAGCAATGTGTAACACTAAAACTATGCTTGGAATGCCTGTCATTCTGGTCCTTTAGATGTGTGCTGCTTCTAATGTAATTTTAGTTACTGCTATACTCTCTCTCAAGTAAATGGTTGGTTTGCAAGGAAACAGAAACAGTATTAAATGAGAGTAAGAAACTAGAAAAAATACTGCAGGATTGACAGGCTACTATTTTTTATTTTTTATTTTTATTACTTTTCATAAGAAATAATATACAACAATGTGACAGTTTCAAAACCATTAGTAGCACATTTGAATATTTGATACAATGGATATTGTTGTCCTCTTATAAGTTATACAGACCACAGGGTGTAGATGTTATAATTTTTGAAATTATTATTGGCATAACCAAATTTCTTCTAATTGAATTAAGAGAAAGTAGTTGCATACATATTCCAATGTTCAGTAACCACAGTGGGTTATTGATAAAATGGGCAATGTTGGAAGCTGTTGATTTAAGCCTTTTACAGCTCAGCATTCTAATCTAGCTTTCTGTTTTATGCCTCGTGGTTAAGCTTTTCTGCTGGGTGGTTAAGAGCAAGTTTAAGTATGACCTGTATAGCGAAACATGTAACTTCTGTATCTCTCAAGCTCCCTCAAATCTCCTCAGGATTTACTTTGGAGCCATATACAGTGCTTTGTAGGACTGTTATTAGTGTCAGCCATGGGGATGAGTCATAGCCATTGCTTGACCAGTTTGCTCCCTGTGAAAGCCTGAGAGAATGTTTTCTCTCTAAGTGACTCTCCTTTGGCACTATGTATCTTCAGTCCCTTTTCTCTGTAGCCCCATAATATCCTTGAACAGAAAATTTGGGAAAACACTGAGTTATAGGATGTTATAGCACAAGTTCTCTTATGTCCTGAATCCTCACTGACCTTGAAGGGCTAGGGCCAAAATATTGGCTATCCTTTTAGCCCTCCTTTTTCTTCAATTTTTGGTCTGTAAACGTATATTCTTAACCCAGCAGAAGAAAAGCTTAGTGATACCATTACTCTATAACATAGGTACTTGAACTTAAAACATCAGTATCTTTCTGAGTATTAAACATCTCAGACTTAACTTGGAATTGGTATTATTTATCAATCATTGATATTCTAATAAATTTCTATAGAATGTGATAAAAGCAGTTACACATTTTTACACAGGAATTTAGAAATCTAACCACATACAAAATTGTAGTCTATCAATCCTTCAGTATTTTTTCTAGTCTCTTACACACATTTAATAACATTTTTGTTTTCTTGTAAACCAATCATTTACTTGAGTGTATAGAAGAAACTAAAATTCCATTAGAAGCAGCACACATGTAAAGGATCAGAATGACAGGCATTCCAAGTATAGTTTTAGAGTTACATATTGCTATCCTCAGTGTGATAAACCTTTTTGAGGTTCTTAGGACCATTATCTAATTCATCCTGTGCATGGTTTTGTTACTGCCATGTTTCCTATGTTTTTTGCTTGCAATCACTTTGTTGTTTAACCTTTAGCCCTTTGATTTCCATTCAGCTGTGTTATGCCTCTCCATTTTATTTCTTCTTTTTGGTTCTTACATCTGACATTCCACATGTAGGTCTGGTTTATTTCACTTATGAGTATATATTCAAGATACATCCATTTATATATGAGGGCTTCTAGTCTGTCATTCTGTACAGCTGAGCAATATTCCACTGCATATAAATACCACACTTTTTTCAACTACTCTTCAGATGATGGGCATTTTGGTTGTTTCCAAGATTTGGCTATTACAAATTGGGCTGCTATAAACATAGGTGCACAGATATCACTATATTATGATGTTTTCAGTTCTTCTGGGAGAATTCCTAGTAGGGGATAGCTAGATTGGATGGGACTTCCAGCTCTAGTTTTTTAAGGAGCCTCCACACTGCTTTCCATAATGGGTGCACCAGTCTGCATTCCTACCAGCAGTGGAGAAGAGTTCCTTTTCCCCACAGTCTCTCCAGCATTTGTTGTTGGTTCATTTCTTTTTTTTTTTTTTTTTTAAGAATTTTTATTTATTATTTTTTAATTATTTTTTCCCTTTTTTTTTTGTTTATCCACTCATTTTTATGGCCGGCTCAGCCCACCCCGAGGGCAGGACTGGCTCAGCATGTGGTGCCGGGGATTGAACCGCGGTCCCTGAAACCGCCCAAGCTTTCCGAAGTGGGCGCTTTAAACCACTGAGCCTTCCCGCCGGGCCCCTGGTTGATTTCTTCTTTCTTTCTTTCTTTCTTTCTTTCTTTCTTTCTTTCTTTCTTTCTTTCTTTCTTTCTTTCTTTCTTTCTTTCTTTCTTTCTCTCTCTCTCTTTTTCTTTTTTTCTTTCTTTCTTTTTTTTTTTTTTTTTAGAAATCTTTTAAGTTTTTTATTTTATGTATAGAGTTCTCATGGTCTCTTTCATTGCACACATATATGGCCTGGATAACCCATCGAAAGAAGTTTACTTAGTTCAACTTGATGAAGCCAATATCCTTTGTGTACCGACGGAAACACTGGTGGCACATGTTCAGCCCATATTTCCAGATCAGACCGTGTCGGTTCAAGCAGACGCGGCAAGAGTGAGATCCCTGGCCAAATTTCCTCAGGTGGCTCCAGTAGAGCTGCTGGTGACACTTGTTGCTCTCAGATGTGCAAGGAGGCAAAAGGAAGGAGTCGCTCTGCCATTGGTTGATTTCTTTATGAAAGCCATTCTTTCTGGGGTGAGATGGTATCTAAGTGTTGTTTTAATTTGCATTTCGTGAATGGCTAGCTATGTGGAGCATTTCTTCATGTATTTGTAGGCTTGTTGAATTTCTTTCTCTGAGGAGTGTGTGTTCATTTCAGGTGCCACTTTCTGGACTGGGTCTTTGAATTTTGGGGGTCCTAATGCTTTTTAGTTCTTTATAAATTTTAGAAAGAAGACCTTTGAATGCTTATTAGGTAAAATTGTTTCAAAATTTATGAATTGTCTTTGCACTCTGTTGGTAATTTCTTTTGAGGTGAAAATCTTAGGTGCAGGAGGTCCCAGTTGTTGATTCCTTTAAGTGTCAAACATGCATTTTGATTTTTGTCTATGAACTCTTTGTTTACCGCGATATTTTCAAGATTTTCTCCCACCTTCTCTTCCAGGAGATTTAATGTTTCTCTTTTAATATTTAGATCTTTAATCCATTTTGACTTTCATTTTGTGCATGGTGATAGATCTGGGTCAAGTTTTAGTTTTTGGCAGGTAGAGAGCCAATTTTTCCAGCACCATTTATTAAAGAGGCTACCTTTCTTCCAATAAACATGTTTGGCCCTTTGTCAAAAATAAGGTGGCTGAGTGTGTTTGCATTTGCTTCTGCATCTTCTAATCTATTTCACTGATGCTCAGTTCTTTTTTTTGGCCAATACCATGCTGATTTTATCATAGTTGTTCTGTAGTATAATTTTAGGTAGGGAATTTTAATTCCTCCTTCCTTACCTTTGCTGCCCAGGATTGTCTTTGCAATTCTGGGTCTTTTTTGGTTCCAAATCAATTTTATGAATAAATTCTCCATTTCTGTGAGGTATGTTGATGGTATTTTGATAGGAATTGCATTAAATCTGTATAACAATTTAGGGAGTATGGCCGTCTTCACAATGTTGGTTCTTCCTATCCAGGAGCGGGGAATATCTTTCCATTTTCTGAAACTCTCTAGGATCTCTTTTTTCAGAGTACTGTAGTTTTCATTGAAAACCTTTTTTACGTCTTTAGCTAGGTTAATTCCCAAGTATTTCATTTTCTTTGGTGCTATCGTAAAAGGCATTGTTTCTCTAATTTCTCTCTCAGTGTGTTTGTTATCTTCATAGAGGAATGTTATTGACTTTTATGTGTTGACTTTGTAACCTGATATGCTACTGAATTTGTGTATTAATTCTAGTAGCTTGTTGGTGCAATTTTTGGGGTCTTCCAAATAAATTATTATGTCATCTGCAAATAATGATAATTTAACTTTTTCTTTACCTATTTTTATTCCTTTTATTTTTATCTCTTGCCAAAGGCTGTAGTTAATAATTCTTTTTTTTTGTAGTTAATAATTCCAGAACTATATTGAATAGGAGTGGTGGTAGAGGACAGCCTTGTCTTATACCAGATTTGAGAGTAAAAGGCTTCAGATTTTCCCCTTTTAGAATTATGTTAGCTGTTGGATTGTCATAGATGGCTTTTATCAGCTTGAGGTAGAGGCCTTCTATTCCAAATTTCTGCAGGACTTTGAACATGAATGGGTGTTGGATTTTGTCAAAAGCTTTTCTGCATCAATTGAGACAATAATGTGATTTTTTACTTTGGTTCTATTGATATAGTGTATTAAATTTATATATTTGCATTTGTCGACCCATCCTTTCATCCCTGGGATGAATCCTATCTGGTCATGGTGTATAATCTTCTTGATGATTTGTTGTATTGTATTTGTGAGGATTTTATTGAGAATTTTTGCACCTATGTTCATGAGAGAAATTGTCCTGTAGTTCTCTTTTTAGTTGCATGTCTATCTGGTTTTGGTATCAGCGTAATACTTGCTTCTAGGAATGATTTTGGGAGGATTGTTTCCTTATGAATTTCATTGAAGAGTTTGAGGAGTATTGGGCTTATGTCTTCTATAAATTTCTTGTAGAAGTCAGTGTTGAATCCATCAAGTCCAAGACTTTTCTTTGTGGGTAGGCTTTCCATTATATTTTGTAATCATTGGCTGTTATTGGGTTGTTGAGAGTTCTCATATCTTCTTCATTCAGTTTTGGTAATTTATACTTTTCTAGGATTCTGTCCATTTCTTCTGTGTCTTCAAGCTGTGAAAGTAAAGATTCTCAAAGTAGCTATTTATGATCCTCTGAATCTCTGCTGGGTCTATAGTAATTTCACCCTTTTCATTCCTTATTGCCTAAATTTGAGTCCTTTCTTTCCTCTTTTTGATGAGGTTAGCTATGTATGGGCTTATCAATTTTATTTAACCTTTCAAAGAACCAGCTTTTTTTTTTTTTTTAGAACCAGCTTTTTGATTCATTAATTCTTTGTATTTTTTTTGGTCTCAATTGAATTAATTTCTGGTCTAATCTTTATAATTTCTTCCCATCTTTGGGATTTTGATTTCGTTTGCTCTTCTGCTTCTAGTCGATTTAGGTGTTGCCTTAGAGTATTTATTTGTTCCCATTCTGTCTTCTTAATATTTGAGTTCAGGACTATAAATTTCCCTCTAAGAACTGCTTCATTGTATCCCATAAATTCCAGTAAGTTGTGTTTGAATTCTCATTAAATTGTAGCTATTGTTTAATTTCTTCTGTAACCCACTGGTTGCTGACAAGGGTGTTGTTTAATTTCCATGTATTTCTGGGGTTCTTGTGGTTTCTTTTGTCATTTATTTCCAATTTCATTGCACTGTGGTCAGGTAGTATGCATGGGATAATTTCTCTTTCCGTGCATATACTTAAGCATGACCTATGGACTAATATGTGGTCCACTTTAGAAAATGTCCCATGTGCAGCTGAAAAAAATGTGTATTCTGAAGTGGTTGGGTGGAACACTCTGTGTTTGTCCACTAAGTCCAGTTGTTCCAGGTTCCGGATGAGATTTGCTACTTCTTTGCTATTTGTCTGCTTGACCTAACTTTTTGGGATAAAGTGGTGTTAAGGTCTCCTGTTAAGTTTGTGGCATTGGATATGAGATTTTTCATGTCCATTAAGGTTTGTCTTATATAACTTGATGCTCCCATGTTGGAAGCATACATATTTATGACTGTTACCTCTTTGTTTGGAATTTTTCCCCTAGCCAGTATGTAGTGGCCTTCATTATTTTGTTTGACCAATCTTGGTTTCAAGTTTAGAGTGTCTGCAAACAAGATTGCTACCCCTGCTTTTTTCTGAGGTGCTGGAGCATGTAGTATTATTTTCTATCCTTTAGTTTTCAGCCTATGAGTTTCTTTATGAGTTAAGTGTCTTTCTTGTATACAGCATATGGTTGGATTTTGCTTCCTTATCCACTCTGCCAATCTATATCTTTTAATTGGAGAATTGAGTCCATTTACATTGATGGTTATAATTGAAATGTATTGACTTATGATTGACATGAGTTTTACTTACTACTGTTTACCTCTTTTTCTTCTGTGTTTAATTGGTTGCCCTATTTGGTGGGTTCTTTTTGTTATCATTTATTGAGTTTGGGTCATTTTGGTCCCTCTCTAATTTTTTTTTTTTTTTAGTATACTTTGTAGGGTTGGCTTTGACGTCATGAAATTCTTTAGTTGTTCCTTGTCATGGAAGTATTTCACTTCTCCCTCATATTTGAAGGAGAGTTTTGCTGGGTATAGCAGTCTGAGCTGGAATTTATTTTCATGGAGGACTTGAGGCACTCCTCTCCATGCTCTTCTTGACTTCATGGTTTGTGAGGAGAAATCTGCCATTATTCTGATGGGTTTTCCTTTAAATGTGATCTGTTTCTTTTCTCTAGCAGCTTTTAGTATATTATTCTCCTGGATTTCTGTGGCCTTGGCTATTATATGTCTGGATGTATTTTTAGTGGGGTTGATGTTATTTGGAGTTCTATATGCCTCAGCTACCTGAATGTCTGATTGTTTTCTCAAAGTTTTCTGCTATTACTTCTGTCCATATTCTTTTTATGTCATTTGTGTCAACTCCTTCTTTTTCATTGATTCATATTAATCTCACATTGTTCATTTTTGCCTCATCTTGCAGATGTTG
>PVJA010054621.1:0-11502 GCA_004027025.1 Myocastor coypus
GAGGAGGAGGAGGAGGAGGAGGAGGAAGGAGGAGGAGGAGGAGGAGGAGGAGGAAGAGGAGGAGGAGGAGAAGAAAGTAGCTTGAATGGGCCAGCCAAAAAGCTCAGCAGATTAAAGCACCTGTAAGCAGGTGCAGGGGCCAGGGGTTCATTTCCAAAGCCTGTGCCGGCCCCACCCCTGGGGCGTACTGAGATGGCAATTGAGACTGGGCATGGTAGCATATTCCTGTAACCCCAGCTTGTGGGTGTTGGGAGGCTGTAAACAGGCAGATCTTTATGAGTCCGATCTAGTAGTGAGACCTTGAACACACTGTAGACCCTTCCCTAATACACACACACACACACACACACACACACACACACACACACAGAGAGAGAGAGAGAGAGAGAGAGAGAGAGAGAGAGAGAGAGAGAGAGATTAGCTTGAACTATATAGTAAGACCCTATCTTAAAAAAAATTGAACTAGTAGAAAGGGGAAGGCTGTGTGTATCAGAGAGGAACTCAATGGGTACAATGTCAAATGGGCACCAAGGCAGACAACATGCCTTGGGGACAATTCTCAGAATAAGGTCCGGGCACTCTAAGGAGCTTCAAGGTTTTCCATAAAGCTTCCTTCTCTTTAAAATAGGTACATGATTTCCTTGAGACATTTTTATATATGACTTACAAGTATCAGATGACTCTTCGAAAATATATTACTGATCTTGACAGTGGCACTACAGAAAAAGCAAGATTCTTAGCTGTCCTTCCTGTGGCCCCTAGCCCTGGCATTTAAATGTCCATAGCATAGGACAGAGGACTCTCTCATGTCACCACAGCAAATAAGCTGTACAAGGTAGGTATGGTGGTCAATATCTGCAAACCAAGCTAATCAGGAGACTGAGGCAAGAGGATCATGAGCTCAAGACCTGCCTGGGCTATCTGGGAAAACCATTTCAAAACGAAGAGCTGGGGGCTGAGGAGATAGCTCCATGACACAAGTGCCTACCTGGCAAGTGCAAGGTCATGAGTTCAAATCCTGGCCCCACAAAACAAAAAATAAACAAAAAAACAAAAAACGAAGAGCTGTACTATCACTTCTTAACTTCTGATCTAGAAGAAACTGACAAATGGTAATGGTTCTTGTCCACTCAGCCCTGCCTTTCCCATGCATTCAGCCAGAGTGCATCTCTAGACCCTAGCAATCCCCTGCTGCTCCCACTCCAGATTTGGGCTCCCAGAACAGAACAGCTCAGGGTGAGGGATAATGAAGAGCTCTGGGCAAGACATGGGAAAGGATTATCCACATACTGGGGATAAAGTACCTGGGAAACTAGTTCCAGGAACCACTAAAGGTTGAAGACTTCCATACAAAACCTAGGATTAGTAACAAACGTGGTATATCTACTTTAAAAGCCAAGTACAGTATCAAGGATAGAATACATGAAGAACTGCTTCAACTGAACGACAAAGAGTCATACAGTCAATGCTTTAAATGACCAAAGAATTTGAATATATGTTTCTCTAAAGGCACACAAGTACCAGTAAACACAGGATCAGCATAACCAGTCAGCAGCAAAATGCAAATCGAACACAATGTGCCCCTAAGAAAATTGAAAATATACAAAAATGTGCACAGTAGTTCATAGCATTATTTTTTAGCAGCCAAAAAGTAGGGCCACCTCAAGTGTCCATCAAGGGATTAATGGACAAATGGAATCTGATTCTGACACCCAACAAAATATTATTTGACAACAAAAAGCAAGTAAGTGCTGATATATGTTGTTTCATGGGTGAAACTTGAAAATATGCTAAGCAAATGAAGCCAGACACAAAGGATCATGTGTTATACGATTCCATCTATTTGAAATGTCCAAGAAGGCAAGTCCAGAGAGACAGGAAGTAAAGTAGAAGCTGTCAGGGACTAGTAGGAGAAAGATGAGATTTCTTTTGGGAGTGATGAAAATGTTCTGGAATTAGATAGTAATGATGATACATAACTAAGCAGACTAACAGCTGGTGAACTTTTATCTGTCAAAAGGATAAACTTTATTTTTTATTTTTTGTCTTTTTGAGACAGGGTCTCACTATGCAGTTCAGACTGGCCTTGAGCTCACTTTTGTAGCCCAGGCTGGTCTTGAACTCGCACCGATCCTCCTGCCTCAGCCTCCCGAGTGCTGGGATTACAGGTGTGCGCCACCACATCCGGCTTCAAGGATAAACTTTATGATATATGATTCAGACCTAAGAAAGCTATTTTTCAAAAAGGTACATAAACACAGTGGCCCGCTATTCTGCTTTCTTTTTTTTTTTATTTTTAATTTTTTTTAATTTTATTTTTTTTTCTTGTTTCAGAACTTTTGTTTGTTTGTTTTTATGGCCGGCTCAGCCTGCCCTGAGGGCAGGGCTGGCACAGCATGTGGTGCTGAGGATCGAACCACCGTCCCTGCAACTGCCTAAGCTTTCCTAAGCAGGTGCCTTAGACCACTGAGCTATCCTGCCGGGCCCCTATTCTGCTTTCTATAGTTTCAGTTAACTGCAGTCTACCAAGACCTGCAAATATTAAGTGGAAAAATTGCATAAATAAACAATTTACAGGTTTAAATTGCACATGATTTTGAGTAGCATGATGAAATCCTGAGTGTTCCTGCTGTCCCTTTGCCCAGCATATCTACAATACACTGCATACACAACTTGCCCATCTGTCACATGGTAGCTGTCTTAGTTATCAGGACAGCAATGCCAATGCAGTAACCCTACATAGTATTCTAACACTCCATCACCATGCCTGTGCCATTTGCTATGCTCCATCTCAAAGCAAGCAATATATGATTTCACATCACCATAGGGCGACACTAGCACAGGAAGATATTATTTTAAAAATAGAAACAACAATGAAAACTTACTACTATTGTATTACTCTCCAAATGTGCCTAACTTATAAACATCCTCATATATGTGTTATGTATGGGAAAGAACAGTTATACACAAAGCAGGTACTGTCTGTGGTTTCAGGCATTCTTTGGAGTCCTTGGTACAAATTTTCTGAAATAAGGGGAACTTCTATAGATGCCTAAGATATAGCTTCTCAATAAACATGGTATTTGTGGCATCACCCATTAGACAGGTGAGGTAACTTGAGAATGAAAAGGGGTAGCTTGGGCTCGGCGGGATAGCTCAGTGGTCTAAAGCACCGACCGGCTTGGGAAAGCTTGGGCGGCTTCAGGGACCGAGGTTCGATCCCCGGCACCACATGCTGTGCCAGCCCTGCCCTCGGGGCGGGCTGAGCCGGCCATAAAAATGAGTTAATAAACAAATAAAAGTTCTGAAACAAGGAAAAAAAAAATTAAAAATTCTTAAAAAAAAAGGGGTAGCTAACTATAGGGGTTCCTCTCAAGCCACACAGATAGATGGACAAAGAGCAGATTTAAACTAGACTTTGCTGCCTCTTAGGTCTTATCCCATGCATTTCACCATGCTGCTTCTTGCCAAGAGCATGAGCCATCAGCAACTGCAGAATAGTTCCTCTGGATGAAAGATCACACTGGATAAAGGACCACTGGCTGACAGAAAATGCTAGTGTTGCAAGTCCCATGAAAGAGTATCTCGCCAAAACCCTTCATTTTGCAGATAAATAGGTTAAGAGATTCAAGGTGTGGAACTGACCCACAGAAGTGGTGCACCACAGAAGATGAGCTGGTATATTGTTCACTGCAATTAGTTGGGAACCAAAGGTAGGTAAAGTTCACCCCAGTGGGTCCCATGGGTCAACAGGTATCCACCAACCTTCAAAGTTGTCAACCCTGTCTCCAGGGCCCAGCCACAAGATCACTCAGGCCGGTTATAACTTACATTATTCTGTGGCTACCTTGAAATTCCTCTTCCAACCCCAGGAGTGCTCTGAAAAGTCCTCCAGGGTGCATCGGTTCCAAGGAGCCCTTCTAGTCTTTGAACTACTTAGCAAGAACAGGGAGTTCTGGATTTAGCCTTCAAATGTGAGGATAAAGGCAAAGAGACTGAAAAAGATACTCTACCCTCCCCCATTGCAAGTGACTCTACAGAGAACCACTTGAGAAGCAGGGGAAGGAATGCTTAAGCCAAATGAATCCACAGTGGACCCAGGGACCTTGAGTACTCTAAGGTAGGACCTTACTGTCTGCTCTGTGACTCCACAGGGATGTCCTGGCTCGGCCTTAAACTGTCCCAAGTCAAGCTGAATATCCCAGTGTTCTGCTTTCCCTCATTTTCACTTTTCTCCCAGTGGCTGAGCTACGTTCCTTGAGGCATCTTTGAGCATGGTCCTCATCACCCTCAGCTTCCAGGCAGGGGCCAAGGCTTGCTGGCTCTGATTCTTCATTTCCTCGATATCTGGAACCCATTTGTTCCTTTGCATGATTGCTGTATGCAGAGTCCTGGAGGCTCAATAAATGTTTACTGAATGAGAGAGGTCAGTCCTACCTTCTACAGGCAAGTCCTTCACCACAAATAGGAGCCACGACTCTTTAAACACTGAGAAAGAAGAGATGATGACCTAGTGTAAACAGGTGACAGAGGTTACTTAAGCAAAGCTTGAGCTGGGTGAGTACAGCAGATGGGGCTGGGAGCTGCGCTTTGTATGTAACCTGTTAGAACAGAATGGTATACTGAGACACCAGGGCTGCTTACTGCATCTGCAAACTATTCATTATTTCTCTGCAGTCCCTCTGAAATCTCCATCTGCTAGTGGTTACCACAATCAAAAAACCACATTCAAGTGAAAAATCCTGTGACCTGTAACTTGCTCCAGTCATGCCAGGTTGGACACCTACTGTCCTCCAACTGTGCCTTGCATATCCTGACTGGAGAGGCCTCAAGCTCCATGGCCACCTATCCAAATCAAAGCCATTCTTTAAAGACCAAACAGAGCATCCCTGGTCTCTTGGGACCTCCAGGCTTTCTCTTCATGCCTCTCAAACAGTGCTCGTTATGCATTAGCTGGAACCGCTTTATGTCCTCTGTTGCACTGTTTTATCTTCAACGAGGTAAGTTCTTGGAGAGAAGTGCCTGGGTTAAGTGGGCTAATACATGTAAAATATTAAGCTTGGAACTGTGCACAGCACATTGTAAGTACTGGCCTGACGAGTAGGAGCTCTTATTAGCTGTTATTACTTGTTCATGTCCCCCAAGTCTCTGAACATGATATCACATCCCTGGTACAAGCTACCAAGTCTGCTGAAGGTGACCACAATTTCCCACAACCTCTTTCTTCCTACCCTCTTCTTGAACTCAAACTCTCTGTCTTCTGACACCCAGGTATTCTGGCTGTACATGATAGCTCACAGTGCCCCTTTTACCTCCCCCTCCACTGTGAATTCACTGTGACAGTAGGGAGCCCGGGGACAGACAGGGACCTTTCAGACACACAGCACCTCTGCAAGACATCCTCATTTGTCCTGGGGTTCAGAGAAATCAAAAAAATTGACAAGCTATTTGCCTCTCTCTGAAATCATAATGATAACTAAGTAGAGCTGGAAAAAGAAGCAATTTTAAAATTATACTGGGCACTAAGCCAAAGCCAGTGGTGACACAATGACAACACTCATTTGTCCAGGACCAGCCAGAATAGTCACAAGGCCTCATTCTTTTTCTGTGTGAAACTGCATCTAATGATGCCCAGTTGGGGTTCCATTTTAGGTCCTGAACTACCCCCCACACACTCTCTCCAAGCAGTGTCCTCTGATCACATGCTCCAGGCAGTAGCAGGCTGTCTGGAGGGTAGTGGGGGGGGGCAGCCAGGAGACACCATGGAGATGGAGCTCTCAGAGCTTTTATCAGGCATCTGTAAGCAGCAAATTTGTATCACAGATTTCAGGAAACGCTTCCTACCTTCAGAAAGGGTCTGGATGTGCACTTTCCCACCTCCCTAATGCTGGGAGTAGACGCCCTCAGGGTACTCTTCAGGTGACACACAAAACCTGAACAGAAGCTTCCCAGTCTACAATGCCTACATATGGTTTCCTCACTTTTTGGTTTGTTGCTTTATCCCTCTCTATGGAGTGCTAAGCAGCCCAGGGTACTTCAGGCTTGGACAGGAAGCAGCAAACCAAACCTATGTTGAATGTCTCTGTAGTACATTATCCAGAAAACCCAGCTTGTGACACTTGCTGTCACTCCCACCAGAGCCCCCACAGCACAGTACAAGATCATACATGGTTGCCGGGGATCCTAGGGTATATGTCAACCTCAGCCTCCTGCGAGCAGCACTTGCAGGCCAGACACCCTCACCATAACTCTTGTATTGTAGATCTACACCAGCCAGCACAGTGGCCATGAGCCACACATGGTTACCTGCAGTTACATTAATTAAAATGTGATAAAATAAAACATTAGTTCCTTGGCTCTGTGGCCACATTTCCAGGGCTGAACAGTCACCCACGGCTAGTGGGTGCAGAATGTTACTATCACTACAGAAAACTCTCATAGAGCTCTTCCAGTGACATGTAAACTTACATGACTAACTGCAAAAAAATGTCACCTTAGTGTCCTGAAGAAAATGTATTTCTAACCTTAGTGAACAAAATTACTCCCCCACCAAAAAAATGAATGAGTAATGTTCTTCATACAAAAAACACCTCATTTTTAAGAAACCAGCCTGGTGTCTTGCTACTACCTCTTCCTACCTCAGGAAGCCTGAGCCCTTCATCTAAACCGCCTGGCTCACTGGAAACTTTAACCTGCATGCTTCAGGGTGTTCTTTTTTTCCTCTGGGGTCTGTAAGTCACAGTTTCTTCATAAGCCTGATATGTGTCTGCTAGGATTGTGGTAAGAGAACCATTTGAACATGGCAGCTTAAACAATAGTTGATTGTCTCTTGGATCTGCAGCTCAGCAGTCCACAACCGAGGTGATAGCAGGTTAGTTCCTTTGGAGGCAGGGAGGGAGAACCTGCTCCAGGTGCTTTCCCAGTTTCAGCTGGTTGGGGCAATCTTCGGTGCCCCTTGGCTTGCAGATCTCTGTCTTCATGTTCTGCTGCTATCAATTCTATAGTGTGTCTGTGTCTAAACTTTCTCTTTTTATGAGGATACCAGTCATTCTAATCAGGGGCCCACCCTACTGTAGTGTGACCTCATCTCAGCTGCATCTACAATCACCCCATTTCCAAATAAGGTCACAGTGGTAATTCAGGGGAGTCAGGATTTCAATATATGAACTGGGGAAGGGGGGCACACTTTACCCCATGACAGGCCCTCAGAGCCTCGAAGAAAAGCAGTCCTCCTGGCGCACCATCTGCCTTCCATTATTCTATTACTATGAAAAGATCTGTAAGAAATTACTGGCTACTCAGCTTTGAGGGAGCAGGTGGTGACCCCAGGCAAGCTTATACTATACCAGGCTATTTCCATTATACATCAAGTGAGCTCAAGCCTATTATACTAGATTTAACAAGGTTCAAAAACAAAAACCTGGACTTGGACAGATATGTGAAAGGGAAACTGTTGCAACCATCACAGGCACAAAGGCAGCACTGCTACCTTGCTCTGTGATCATCTGCTGGAACTGCTTCATCAACAGGGATGTCTTCAAGGCAGGCACGACAAACGGGTGGGAAAGATCACTCTGCCTGCCCTCAGCAAACAGGACGATGGGCCACCAGCACAGTGACCCAGTGAGCCCACAGGTTCCAGCTGCACAGCCCAAGAGATATCCATAAACAGATAAACAGGCTCGTGTACCTCACAGTCTAGTTCAGTGGTTCTCAACCTTTCTAATGCTGTGACCCCGCAATACAGTTGCTATGTTGTGGTGACCCCAAACCAAAAAATGATTTTGGTGGCTACTTCAAAACTGTAATTTTGCTACAGTTATGATTCGGAATGGCTTTAGGCGACTCCTGTGTTTTGGTCATTTGATCCCCTGCTGGGGTCGCAACCCACAGGTTGAGAACCGCTGGCCTAGTTGAATCCCAGCTTTAACTCCAGATGAAAGATACTGACTAGTTAAGTCACCTTCTGATGCTTCAGTTTACCATCTATAAAATGGGGAGTTCCAGATCTATTTCCCACTGAGGACCATCATTAAGACAATTAGCCTTAGCAATGCTGATGAGTTTGGAATACAATACTCCCTATGCTCCTTTCTTTTTTTCCTTCTGGATGAGGAAACTTGGGTTTAGAGCCTAGAGTGAGCTTTCTGATGGCAATGCCACACTCCCACCCCGAGTCTTTCAAAGGTGGTCGCCAGATGACCAGCAGCAGGAATAGTAGGGTCTCCATAGATGCTGCTCCCTCTATGTCCTGCCTCCACCCCTCCTGTAGAAGAGTCCATAATGTGCAACAGTCTACACTGTGCTGGCACTGATCACTGCCAAAATCTCCACAAGGACAGAAAATAATGAAAAGTCATTTAGAATACACCAGAGCTGACAGGACACATGCATGGTCTCATTGGCATTCCCTCCAAACCCTCTCTGTGACGTCTGTCCGCCTTACTACCTTTTTCCTCCCCAGCCCCTGCCACTGTCTACCTGCTCTTTCTTAGCCCCTCTTCTCTCACTAGAGACAGAAATATGGGACCTCATGGTCTGGCCTTGACTTCTGCATGCTTTTTAAATTCACATATAGAGATGGAACTGTGGCATCATGGTTTTAACAGTTAAGAGCCAACTTGGACTCCCTTGGAGTGGTTAAATAAAGACAGATATTAGCACAGTTTTCCACCCCATTATCCTATTTACAAAAATAGAACTGTCCTCTGTGTTTCAGATAGAGGCCTTAATTTCTACCAATGTCAGCTTCACCAGGTCAATTCCTAAAAGCTTCAGTGAGCTGGCACACAGCAGTGCCCAGTGTCATCTCCACCCTTCTCTTTATATATACTGGTATGTCCTAAAATGTAATACTACAGATGTGCACACCTACTCATGTGGGCTGCAGGCATACAAATATGCATACCCTCCAAGTGAAAGGAGTAACAGGAAGTCTGTATGGCAAACACGTAGACCACGGATTCCACAGGACGTGTGGGGGATCCAGTGTTGCATCAAATCCAAATGGTAGAAGCCTAAGGCTTACTTAGGCCTTTTTATTATTTCACTAAAGTGTATTTTGATGTCATGCCTTGAACTTCAAATGAGGACTCTGAGAGAATTGTAAGAATCCAGCGTTTCACCTGCTTTGAGGATGCTAAACAGCCTGCTTACTATTCCACTCCCTGTTTCCTACAATAAAGTCTGTGTGGAAAAATTCAACTGAAAAGAACTCACAAAAAGTCTGCTTTTCTTAAGGATCTAGGCGTCTTTCCTCTCTGACAGTGAGAACTACTTTGGTGACCATACTACCCTTCTGTCTTTGGTGCTGCAAAGAGACAAGCAGTAATGTTAGGGACTCGACACCTGCATATCTGATTCTTTTTCCCTCCTGACTTGAACTTTTTTTGTGTTACCCTGATCCTGTTCCTCAGTTTGTTTTGGTATCGCATTGCTCATTAAATCGTATATATTTGTACTATAAAACAAAGCAAAATTTGTAGGATCAGGTAAGGTATACATAACTAACTGAATACAATTCAATATAATTACCATGACAGTTAAATTTAGAGAATGCTATAAATAAACATCATACAATCAGAATAAAACAAAAAATGTAACACATTAAAGCAGAAACTTAAGCTTTCCTCCTCTCCTTTTGTGTGTGTGCTAGGTGACTGAACCACAGCACTCTGTAGAAGGCACTAGCAGGCACAGCTCTCCAGACTATCCCTCAAACTGTGGGCGCCAGGCCTAAAAGGTTAATCTCTGGTAAACATGACATGCAAATACGTATTGGTCTCCCACAAAAGAATGCAAAGAAAAAAAGGAAGGAAGAATGAGAGGCAAGAAAGAAGTGGCAGAGGGGGGAACAGACAAGCCAGCCAGAAAAGCCTAGTGCCCTATTTGTATATGCTCAGGATTAGGAAAAATTCCTTCCATAATTAACTGCAACTGCTCTCAAGCTACCAGCAAGCTGGCCTTTTCTAAGTGGGCTTTCTTTTCTCTTAAAGAGACATCAGATATAGTGGGCACACCCCCTTACACACACTCTCTCTCTCTCTCTCTCTCTCTCTCTGTCTCTGTCTCTGTCTCTGCAGAAAAGCACCTCTGTTGAAATAGGAACTGGAATGCAAGCTGGCTGCTGTGTCATCTGATTGCCACTGTGCTGCAAATACTGCATGTCACCCACCTGCATCTGAGCTCTAGTTGTTGTCCAGAGGGCCCCTTTCTAGGTGCCTCAAAGTACTTGGAATGTAACAAGTCACAGAGCCCTTCTCTACTCTCCAAACTAGTCAGAGCCCTGTGCAATAAAGTAACGCTTGTCCCTGTTCTGTAGCTCGGACACTGGACTTCACACACTTCCCCCAACTGTGCCCCATCCATCTTGCATCCACCCCTTTCTCAAAGTATCTGCATGTGACGTTCTCAGCCCCTCTCCATTACCAAACCATATCTACCTCCTTTCCAGGTTTTGAGTTTTTGTTGTTCTTGATGATAGTTTCTGTGTATAAGGTCTTGCTTGGTAGTCCACATTGGCCTTGAACTCTCTATGTAGCCCAGACTATGAGCTTCCTGCCTCAGTCTCTTAAGTGTTGGCACTGCAACTGTGTGCCACTGTGCCCAACCCCTCTCCCTTCTTTCCAACTGCTGAAGGCCCAAATCTCTGTAAAACACAACTGTCTTGTAGGGGTTAGGCCCACCAGCCCCACTGCTCCCTCAGAACTGGTATCTGTCAGCTTAGTTTTCCTTTGAAAAGATGCTTAAAATCAACTCCTATAAAATAAATTTTACACTGACCAGTATTATATTCGAGTGTCAGCAATTTTTCCTTGCAGAAGAAAACAAAATAATAAAGGATGCCAAAGCATCAGCTGTATTTGCCCTGCTACAAATAGAGGTGCTTTCTTTTGCTAAACTTTCTGGATTCAAAACTCTTTGACTTCCCACATTAGACCAATGCCACTGCTATGGGCTGGACTTCTGCACACCAGACTGCATCACAAGGGGAGCTAAGTGACTGACAAGGTGAAATTAAGCACAAGTCATTCCCATCATCAGGAAACAGACTCAGGGAAGGTCTCACTGGGCCTCTGGGCCTCTCTGTAGTGTGACTCGGGAGACCCAGTCAAACCACTTAGCACAGACTTGATATCTGGGAGTGCAGTGATGGGATCAGAGATCAAAACACCATGGGAGACGCCTCAGATTGAAGCTAAGTGGTGAGCACTAAAAACCTAGGTTCCCGAGGAGTTCAAAGAAGGGGGCTGGAAATACAAAATTGTAGCCTGTCAAGAATATGGCTTTTGGCCCAGTCTCTTATTTTGTATTTCCTTGAATTTCCAAATATCTGTGTCAAAATTGTGTAACTGCTTATATCACATTGTATGGAAAGTTATTAGAATATCAATGATGGTCAGAAAATATCATTTCCAAGCTAAGTCAAAGATATTTGATACTCAGAAAGCCAGTGATGATAAGCCCAGTACCTATGTTATAGAGTAATAGTATCACAAAGCT
>PVJA010054622.1:0-11501 GCA_004027025.1 Myocastor coypus
TTTTTTTTTTTTGGTCTTTTTGAGACAGGGTCTTGCTGTGCAGTTCAAGCTGGTCTTGAGCTCACTTTTGTAGCCCAGGCTGGTCTCGAACTCGCACCAATCCTCCTGCCTCAGCCTCCCGAGTGCTGGGATTACAGGCGTGCGCCACCACACCCGGCTAAGTGCCACTCTTGATAGGAAACATTTTTAGCCTAACCAAGCCCTAAGGTTCCCCATGGGCCTTATTTGCCCACATCCTTGGCAAAACTGGGAATCTGGCTGCAGTACCCACCACTGCTCACAGGACACTGGGAAAGCCCTTTCTGGTGACTCAATGGAAGGACTGAACACAGTCCACGCTGCTTCAGAAGCCTATGAAGAAGATATAGATGACTAATTCTCCTGTCCTGTCTGCCTAAGAATGACCTTATAAATTCTGGCCACAGATAATGATCCCCCAGACCCTGGCCAGAGGAGCACTGGTCCCAGAAAGCTGCTCTCTTAGGAGCCAGAGGCACAGCCAAGTAAATTTGCTAGCCTTCATTCTCAGGCCACAGACATGGACTTCCTCTCAGCTCTAGCTTCCATGTCAGCACCCTGGGGCCAGTCCAAAGTGGATAAAGGCATGTTCTCCAGCACAGCCTGTAGTTGGCAATTTTTCTGGGTCCTTGTGAGTAGGTAGCCCTTAACCAGCCAGTTTTCAAATTCAAGATGTAATCAAGGCTAGAAGAGCCTGGAAGTTCCAGTCCTGTTTCCCATTGTGCTCTTAACTTGTCACCTGAAGTTCCCTGTATGACCACCTGGAGTCACTTCAGCAGGAGCCACAAGAATAGAAGAGGATACCCCTGCTGTCTCAGCCCCCCCACCCCCACCCCAGCAGCCTGTATATGTGTTGTCAAAGAAGTGATTCAGGTGCCACTGCCACACTCCTGTTTTCTGCACAGGACAAATCAGAGTACCATATTGTGACAAAAAGATAAGACCTTTGATCTCTTCCTGCCACATGTACTGGTTCTTGGCCCCTGTTGTATACTATGTACTCTAGCACTGACATAGCCATTCTGATCTGGGATGCACAATCCTCAGCCTCTTCTCAAACCCAGCTCTTTGGCATCCTATATACTGCTTCTACCCCAGTGCAGGCAATAACACTGTCCTTCCCACCCCCCAAGATGACCCAATCTGGCCATTTGCATGCCTGCATGATCCTATCTCCCAACCTATATGTGCATCTTGGTCACATGTTTACAAAGTAACAAGTCACACCCCGCCTGTGCCTTATTTACTATACTCTAGAAAACAGCTCCTCCCCTCCTTAACCAACCATAACATCAAGTATTTCTGGACTATCTTCCTGATTTCAGCCCAGCCTCTCTAAGATTTTGTTCCATTATCAACAATAAGCTCAGATCAATTCTCCTGGGTCATAACAGGGTCCTCTAAGAAGGGCTTCCACCATCTTTGTCAGTTTTGTTGTTGTTTGTTTGTTTTTTTGAGACAGGGTCTTGTTATGTAGTGCAGGCTGGCCTTAAACTCACTATGTAGCCCAGGCTGGCTTCAAACATGCAGTGATCCTGCCTCAGTCTGAGTGCTGGGATTACAAGTGTGCACCACCAACGCCAGTCATTAGGCAGTCCTGCAGTCTCGTGGGGAGGCTCCTGCACTAGATAACCCCATGTGTCTGTCCTGTACTTTTTCAACAAATGTGTTGGGGACTGGGGAGATAGCTCTGTAGCACAAGCACCTGCCTGGCAAGTGCAAGGTTGTGAGTTTGAACCCCGGTCCTGCAAAAAAAATAAATAAACAAACAAATGTGTGACCCTGCAACATGCCAGACTATGAAGAACCCAGATGCTAGAACTGGCTAGGAAGGGTGGGGCAGACAGATGGTACTGTTCAATAATGGCTTTGGCAGGATGGTGCTCTTGACCCAGGCGCTGGCCTGCCTTCTGCTCTGAGATACAGATCACCCAGAACATAGGGCTACCACACCTTCCAAGGACAAAGGCAAACCAACCAAAGTAAGCAAGTTCTCTCAAAAGCACTAGACCAACATCTCTACTAATGACCTTCAGGGACAGAGGGTTCTCTGGTGGGTGGCTGCCATCTTGTTCATTTTAGGGAATTTCCACCATCTCTGGCTTCTACCCACTAGATGCCAATAAGCAGCTCCTAGCTATAAGGATCAAAAAGTATCTCTAGACACTGATGTCTCCTAAGAGCTACAGTTGCCTCTAGCTGAGAACTGATCCAGACTCTGGACAGACCAATTGGAAAAACTCTTGCATAAGCCCAGCTTACCCCAAACTAAAGACTAGTCCAGTGCTCTGACATAAACTCTGAGCTCTAGCCGAGTGGTGGCTCATGGAACTTGTATGCTTTACACTTAGGTCTGCCCTACTGCAAATTCTGTGGGGCCCAGCTCCTTTAACCTTGCCATCATTGCAGCCAGAGTTCCTGACACCTAGACTTGACTCGTAATGGTAACTCCTTATTTAAATGCCTGCCCACCAGGTACCACCAAAAAACAAAAATAAATGCCTGCCCACCCATCCTCTTAGGGCTTCACCAGCTGCCAGCTGATGGGGTTTAGCTAGCCCTCCTGCTCCCTCATGCCCAGCACCACTAACCTTGGCTAGAGACATTCATGCAGAAGTACATGCCATATATGATGTACACGTATAGGGTCCCAGGCTTCATGAACATGCTGCGATTACGGGGAGTCTGCCGGCCTCCCCTTGAGTGGGAAGCTTCATCCTCAGGTCCCACATATGCCTCAGTTTCCACAATGCGGCCACGGAGCTCTGTGCCATCACCAAGTCGCCGGACAAGGACCTGTGGGCAATCAAGTCTGCTCAGGGTCAGGATAGGACTCCATACAGCCTGACAGTTCCCACTAGACCTGCTCTCCCCAACTTGGGATGTGCTAAGCTTTTCCACCTGGCTCCTCCATCCTGCCTTTTGCTCCTACTCAGTATCTGAACACCATGGAGGCCACCTGCCCTGCTTGGCCACCAGACTACAAGCCCTGTTCACTGAAGTTCCTGACCAAAGTTGGAGTCTCCTTAAACTCTAGCTATGACTTGGTTCACTGAGCATGTACTGTGAAGGTCAATCTTCAGGTCCTCTGTTTTCTCACCTCTTCTCCCAGTTTCTCTTAAGGAAACTATAAATGTTCAGCATGACACAGTGTAGAAGGCACAAGGATGTTCTTACGTAGCCTCTTACAGTATTCTAGAGCCTGTGGAGGGTCTGCAACCTGGCCTAATGCAGTAGCCACAAAGCCCTTCATATTCAGCTCCTGTCCACCAGCTCTAGGACCTGCTGAGCAGTGGGACCAGTTACTTGCAATACACCAGCCTGGACCGTGGAATGGCTGGCATCTCTAGTACCTGCAGCTCCAGGCCTGATTAAACCAGGGTTCATTACCTGGAGCTTCAGGGTCCAGCCACATCCCAGCATTTGCCCGTTTCTTAGGTCAGTTGGACAGTCAGGCCACCACTGACTCTGCCCAGGTAGCCTATGGTGCTATGAAGGTATTACAGTGTAGGAAAAGGGATGGAGATCAATGCCTACCCTAGAAGCCCAGAAATCCCTGCAAGTATTCAAGGCACTGACAATAAGAATGAACACTTTAGGTTTGGCTAGACTACATCCAAGAGAAAGAGGGTAGCCCCATTCCATCTTTGCAGGTGCTTGGAGGGAACATTCCTCCACTAGCTTCACTCTGCAGGTTCATACCTCCAAGGAACACACAGGGTAAAACACCCTCTTCCTTGCTGGACGTCATTTCATTCACCACAGGCTCAGAAATGTGGGAGCCAACACTATTCATATTCCTGACAAGGGGCTGGGAAGATGGCTCAGTAGAATAAGTGCTTGCTTGGCAAGCTCAAGAACCTGAGTTCAATCCCCAGTTCCGCAAAGAGTAACCTGCCCTAAGGGGAAAGTGGGTTGTCCCACAATGGAGACAAAGCTCTATTTCCCAGGTGGGGAAGGCTAACAATGCAGAATTCTTTTCACTGGTCAGAACAGGAGGCTGACAGTGACCCTACAGCCTCCATCAGAGCCAACAACACTAGCAATCTTTTCTTTCCAGGGACCCCAGCTTCTGAGATGAACTATCCAGGGACCAATGTGGACAAAACAAACACATGAGCACAAGGATGGCAGGATAAGCCACCAATGGTGAGATGTCTGGGTGCATGATGCCTACATGGCCTGCACTAGCATTAGTGGAGACCATATTGCTGCATGTACGTTACCTGTCCCAGAAATGCCTGGGCCAGTGAGATGGCTGGCTGGTCAAAAAACTGTGATCTCAGCCGGGCAGAGTGGTCTTTTGGCCTTGGACAGAAATAGATGCTGTGCTGGGAGCCCAGGGTTAAGGGTAGTCCCAAGCAAGGCTTCTTGCGGGAAGGCATCTGGGCTGTGTCTGTTTGGTTCTGCTGCTGCTGCTGCTCCGCCTTTGCCAGTTTCTTTTTTTGCCTCATCCTTTGGGAAAACTGTCATGGGAAAAAAAAAAATTAAGTATCTGAGTAGGAGGGGATAGATAGTTGTGTGGTGAATCAGGCTCAGTGACTTCCAGGAGCAGATGAGGCTAGACATAACGGCACATGCCTATAATCTCAGCTATACTGGAGGCTGAAGCAGAAGGAGTGGAAGTTCAAGGCCAGCCTGAACAACTTAGTGAAACCTTGACTCAAAAATATTTAGAAAGAGCCATCTGTGGTAACACACAGCTGTTATTTCAGCACTCTGGAGCCTAAGGCAGATCACCATGAGTTCAAAGCTTGTCTAAACTACATGGTAGGGCCAGGCGTGGTGGCGCACGCCTGTAATCCCAGCACTCGGGAGGCTGAGGCAGGAGGATCGGTGAGAGTTCCAGACCGGCCTGGGTTACAAAAGTGAGCTCAAGGCCAGCCTGAGCTGCATAGCGAGACCCTGTTTCAAAAAGACAAAACAAAACAAAACAGAACAAAACAAAACAAAAAAAACCTACATGGTAAAACCCTATCTCAGGGGGGAAAAAAAGTTTTAAAAGCATTGGAAATTCAAAGTCAGGCACAGTGGTGTACACCTGTAATACCAGTACTCAGGAGGCTGAGGTATGGGGACTGCCATGAACTCAAGACCTGAGCTGCACTGTGAACCTGTATCGGAAAACAAAAAAAGGGGTGGAATCAGAATATAGCTCAGTCTTAAAAAAAAAAAAAAAGGCCAGCGAGATGGCTCAGCAGTCTAAAGCACCTGCCTAGGAGAGTTCAGGCAAGTGCTGGGATGCTGGGACCACTCCTCAATCCCTGGCACCACATACTACACCACCACCCCAGGGCAGGCTGAGCCGGCCATAACACAAACAAATAAATGAGGTTTAAGAAAAATAAAGATCTTTTTTTTTTTTTAATTTTTTTTAAATAAAGATCTTAAAAAAAAAATATAGCTCAGTACTGAGTTCAATCCCCAGCACTAAAAGAGAGGAGAGAGAAGGGGCTGGGGAGATAGCTCTGTGGCACAAGTGCCTGCCTGGCAAGTGCAAGGTTGTAAATTTGAACCCTGGTCCCGCAAAAATAAAAATAAAAAATAAAAGGAGAGAGGAAGAGAAAGAGTGGGAGAAAGCGTAAGAAGGAACAGAGACAAAGATGGGAATGCTGTTTCTTCATCAGCAAAGTGGGAGTGATATGAGACAGAATGCACAGCTGACATTCAACCTCCAAAGCCCTTGGGAAATGATCACAGGTGATGATAGGCAGCTGGTAGTGGTAGTGTGGCTATTCTGTCCTATGGGCCCTACACACATGGAAATGAACAACTTGAAAGAGTGGGCTGGAGAGTCTGAGGAGGGAACAGTTGGTGCTTAAGCCTTGAACATGCGGTTCCTGCTCTCAACTGCATGGAAGATAGAAGAGCAAAGTTCCCACCTGCCAGATGCTCAGGAATGGCCCAGAAGGCCTAGCACACAGAAGGTGGGTGAGCATGGGGCTGACCATCTGCCTAGCCCCATCTCATGTGCTCAGAGTAGGATCCCAGGTCCCTAACAACTGCCTACAGCCTCTTTGCTCCCAGCATATCAGAGTAAGGAGCCAGCAGGACAAGAGATCCTCTGAGGAAGGGAAAGCTATGGAAATCTGATTATACATCTTGTAGGACCAAGGAGGAGGGGAAGTCAAAGGGGACTGAAGAGTGGCAAGGCCACTCAAAGGCTTGTCTTCAGTAGCACTCAAGAGAAACTCATTATTTTTAACATCTGTGCTGACGTCCACGTTGGACCCAGACCACCAGTCCGCCGGGAATGGACGCTGACGTTACTGTCTCTGCAGCCTTGGCCCACTGTGCCAGCTCGCCGCGGGCTCAGACTGCGCGGCGCTACGGCCAGGAGTTCACCCAGTTTGGCCCGAGGCGGGCCCCACCATGTCGGGTCATTCAAAGGCTCTGCCCCATGCCCAGTGAACACCGGAGGGGGGTGCTCCTCCCAAAGGCTAAAGCCCTATTAGGGCTGGTGGGCGCGGTAAAGGTTACAGTCATCGGTTTCACTTCAGGCTTTGCCCGGGCCACGGGTAGGGGATGGCTAGATAGTGCAGTTTTCACTACACGAACTTACCTGAGTACCACCGTGAGCCCGTAACCAGCTGCCCGGAAGTGCCTATGGGGGCGGGGCAGGCGCAGGCGCAGACACCTGCGCAGTCAGAGAGGCTTGGCCAGGCCACTAGGCTCCTCCTCCACAGCTGCCACCCAGCCTCAATTCCCTTAGCGCATATCGGAGGAGTGGAGGTGGCTCAGGTCTGCAGCCCTGACCTTGCTCCGAGGATCCACCTGATGGCTGCAGAGCCCACTCACCCTGGACGGGCCAAGCGCCAGGCTCCTGGTCTGGCCTCTCGAGGGCCCTGAGCCGGAAGATCTGCCTTGGGAAGGTCTCAGCTGTGCGGAGGCTGAGAGTGGAGAGTGTGCCAGGAAGGCGACGGCCAAACCCAGGTTCTGGGCTTGCCTTTGCCGACCCTGGGCGCTGAGTGGAGGGGGCAGGAAGTGGACACCTGACCTATGCGGAGGCCCTGCCCCTCGATGTGGGTAGGAAGGAAAGGCAACAGTGGGGAGCTTTGCTACTGCAGTGGAGCCATCACCCCTCCTGCCGTTCTGGAATACCAAGAACTCACCCACGACCTGAGTGGGGCCATCCAAGCTCAGGGGCACTGTGCACTCCTTGCAGGGATTTCCAAGAGTTTTAGGGGGGACAGTGTATCATAAATCCCTGCTAATGAGGCAAGCCTGGCTGTGACTCCCACCCTCTTCCTCTCTTATCCCCTGCACCCATTCCAAGACTCCCCCATCCTGTGGGAAAAGTTTCCTTTCCTCCTCAAAATCTAGGAGGAAAAGTGAGGCCCCATTTGAGCTCTTGTGCCCCTGATGAGGTCGGGGGAGAATAGGTGTATCAGAAATAGCATTCTGGAGGGCTTTTTTTTTTTTTTTTTTTTGGTATCGGGGATTGAACTCAGGACCCTGAGCTTGCCAGGCAAGCACTTATTCCACTGAGCTATCTCCTCAGCCTTGGAGAGCTTTCTTATCCTCCCTTTTCCAGTAAAATAGGAGAGGCTCATTGCTTTCAATGGGCAGCCTGGCTCTGCCTCAGGAAGAAGTAGAGCAGGCACTAGCATCTCACTTCTCCAGATGTTTTGGCCTCAAGGAGCTGAGGCCAGGACCAGGGCTGTGGGGGCCTGTGGATGTTCACCTGGCTAATAGCAGCTGCCCTAAACTCTAATGTCTGGTCCCTAAAACTCATTGCCTGCTGCCAGCCCTGTCTGTAAAGGGCCAGTGCGCCTAGGGAGGGGAGTGCCTGACCCAGGGAAAGAATGGTCTCAGGGAGGAGGCCCCAAAGCTACCTCCATATGACCTTGCCATGATAGTGTCTGCCTAAGTCCAGAGGACTCCCTAGAGCATAATCAACCCATAATTTGCCCCTTCCCTAAAAATCCTTAGGGTGTTGTCCTGAACAACAAAGTCCTAAACAAACTTTGATTGTTTGGACCCTGACCCTGGGAAAGTACCTTACAAGCTTCAGCAATTGGGTGCCCTAAGAAATGCTGGACAGCACAGAGGAACAGGCCACAACTCTGTGACTGTCAGATGTAGGAGGCACCTCATCCTACCTAGATAAAGCCAGCCGGCAGGACCCAGGTCTCTAAGGGCTTCCTTCTGACCAGCTGTGGCCCAACCAAGACTTCCTGGGGAAGCCATCCGGCAGTGGCTGCCTGCTGTCTGCAGCCTGCTGCCTGCTGCTTTGATGGAGGGGCAGTCTCTGCCTGCTGCCTGCTGGAAGCTATCCAGCTGTTTTTGGGGCACTGTGTACTGCTTTCAGGGATTTCCGGGAGTTTTGAGGGGACAATGTATCATAAATCCCTGCTAATGAGGCAACCCTGGATGTGACTCCCACCCCCTTCCTCTCCTATCCCCTGCACCCATTCCACCCAAACACAGACTCCCTCATCCTGTGGGAAAAGTTTCTTTTTCTTGTCCCTCAAAATCTAGGAGAGAAAGTGCGGCCCCATTTGAGCCCTTGTGCTCCTGATGAGATCAGGGGAAGATGGGTGTATCAGAAACAGCATTCTGGAGGGCTTTCTTATCCTCCCTTTTCCAATAAAAAAGGAGAGGTTCGTTGCTTTCAGTGGGCAGCCCCGCTCTGCCTCAGGAGAAGGAGGTAGAGCAGGCACTAGCATCTCACTTCTCCAGATGTTTTGGCCTGAGTTGGGGGCTTGCGCAATTGCTCCCCCCTCACTTCCGGGCCTGTGGTGTTAGATCTTACTGTAGGCCAGCACAGCCGGAAATTGTGGGCTGGACTTTTTCCCTGTGGTCTGCAGGACAGGATGGCAGGCAGGCTGACCAGGGGCAGAAGGAGGTGGTATTAGGGGAGAAAAAGTTGCTCTGGGGATGTGTTATCCTCATTGTGCCCTGATGCTGGGCTGGGGAGGCTTGTTGGGAAAGCAAGGATGTTAGTGGGGAGGTAGAGATGAGGATACCAAGGCTGCAGAAGGCTTCAAAATTGGGGTTAGCACCAGGGTGAGCAACTCTATGACCCCCAACTCACAGGCTATAGAAGGTCCAGAACTGCCTCCTGCTGTGCAGGTGTGTGGTTTTCAGTCCTTGGCACTAGAGGCCACTGAGACCAGGTTTCAGCATTTGCCTCACTGTTGTAGGGGCTCAACACACTGGCTTAGTTTTCACTCCCACTTGAGGGTGGACAGACAGCTGCTGAAGTAGGAGTGGTCAGAGCCAGTGAGCTCCTATGCTGCATGAGTACTTTTCCAGCAGCTTCTCACCAGGTCTCTGACTTTTCTCTGCAGCCTTTGATAGGCCCTAAAGATGGGAATTGATGGTTCCTTGAGCAGTTAAGGCAGTCACTGCCCTATGGAGTGGTAGGGAGTGAGGGGGTGACTGCATACTCCATTCTGGGGATTATGATGCCAATTTTGCTGTTCTTTGGGCCCAGAAACTTTTTTTTTTTTTTTTTTTTTTTTTTGAGATAGGGTCTCACTGTGCAGTTTAGGCTGGCCTTGAGCTCACTTTTGTAGCCCAGGCTGGTCTCGAACTCACACTGACCTCCTGCCTCAGCCTCCCAAGTGCTGGGATTACACGTGTGCGCCACCATGCCTGGCTAGGGCCAGAAGCTTTTGAACCCCTTTGCTAAGCACTGGGCAATAGGAAGGGGCAGCTAGCTCAGAAATAGCTGTGACTTAGGTCTGGAGCAGCCTGGCCCACTTCTGCTTTTTTTTCAAATATACAGTGACTGGTCCTGGGCCCATCCCCAAATCCTTGCTCTCCAGACAGGAGCAGTTTCTTTGGTTGTGTTGTTGCCCTCCAAAAAAACCCAGAGGCTTGTCTGAGGGCAAAAGGCCAAAACCACTCTGAACCTGCCAGATTTCCTTTGATCTCTGACACTAAGCATGGTCAGGCCTGGTTAGCACTTGGATAAGAAAACAAAACAAAGCCCAGAGGCTGGTCCCCTAGGGTGATCTCTTGTGGCCCGGAACCTTAGCTGAGGATTCCAAGGTAGCTATCAGGACTTCTCTCTCTCTCTCTCTCTCTCTCTCTCTCTCTCTCTCTCTCTCTCTCTCCCTCTCTCTCCCTCTCTCTCTCTCTTTAAACTTTATTTATTTATTTTATTTATATTATGGTTGGCTCAGCCTGCCCTGGGGGTGGGGCTGGCACAGCATGTGGTGCTGGGGATCAAACCACAGTCCCTGAAGTTGCCTAAGCTTACCTAAGCAGGTGCTTTAGACTGCTGAGCTATCTTGCCAGCCCAGAACTTCTCTTATTAGCAGGACTCCACCTTTTCTTGTCCTGGAGCGAGACCTGGGGTAGACAGGACCTGCTTATTCTCAGACACTTATCCACCAGCTCCAGGTATGCTTACACTAAGCAGTTGAAGCTGAGTCTCATTTCTCTAGGGCAAATGAAAGATTGAGGGGGCAAGGACTGTACTCCACATAAGAGCTCCTCCACCAGTTGCATATGGCAGCACACACCTGTGCAGATATGCATCCATGTGGACTGGGAGCAGGCTTGAGCACATATATGTCTGTCCTCTGCTCACACTGTCCTGATGCTGTAGCCCAGGAGGCTAAGGTAGGCTCAGCCTAGGGATTCCTGGATGCAGACCCTAGAATAGGGATGTCTTCAGGAAGCTACACTTATGACAGGCCTGAGAGTAGGGTTTGCTAGAAGGCCTATTGCAATCCCACCTGAGTTTGGGAGCCAAGAGAGCCTTGGTGGTGTGAATACAGAGAGAAGCTGTCTACCTGGATATTAACACCTTATTTGGGGGATTCTCTTCCATTAGAAGTGACTTCTGGGGGGCCCGACAGGATGGCTCAGTGGTCTAAAGCCCCTGCTTAGGAAAGCTTGGGTGGCTGCAGGGACCGCAGTTCAATCCCCGGCACCACATGCTGCGCCAGCCTTGCCCTCAGGGCAGGCTGAGCTGGCCATAAAAATAAATAAGTAAACAAACAAAGTTCTGAAACAAGAAAAAATAAAATAAAAATAAAAAATTCAAAAAAAAAAGAAGTGACTTCTGGGCAAGTGTGTGTCTCTTGGCTGTGAAGGTGAATCTGTTGGGTCTAGGAGTGGATCTGGGTGGTGACCTATGATGTCTACTGTGTAAGGCAACTTACAGACACCAGATACCTGGCTGTGGCATGTCTGGAGACAAGGCTGGTCAAGTATGCTAGGCATGGAGGTTGTTCTGTACCTGTGTCTGGCATAGAATGCCAGGATGGTCTTTGTGGCTCCAAAAGTCCTGAATATCTGCAGCTTTCCTTTTTGTCTCTGTCCCTGATGTACCAGCAGTAGTCACCACAGTGAAGAAGTTTGCTCCATCCTGTCCCAAGCTTCCAGGGTCTCCCTTCATGTAAGAATTGAGTTCGCCGGGCGTGGTGGCTCACGCTTTTGATCCCAGCACTCGGGAGGCTGAGGCAGGAGGATTGGTGCGAGTTCGAGACCAGCCTGGGCTACAAAAGTGAGCTCAAGGCCAGCCT
>PVJA010054623.1:0-11493 GCA_004027025.1 Myocastor coypus
GAAGTATATTCTTTCCTTTTTTTTTTCTTTCTTTCTTTTTTCTATGCCACATCAATAGGTAGGTGGGTCATGCCCACACAGTGCACTCTATAGAATGATTGTGAGGACAATATGCAATATGTCAACTTTCAAAGTAAAGAAGGGGGAAAAGAAAAAAAAAGTAATGTGGATTTAGAAAGGTTAATGTTTAATTGTTTGATCAATCTTATATACCTATATGTATTAATCTAAACTGATCTGATGATGAAAATATATAATATAACCATTGTTAAATTTAAACAATAAAAAAATTGAAAAAAAATGGAAAGAAAAACCACAATTAAATATAAGCTTACAACTCTTAAAATAGTTATTCTCAAAATATAAAAGACAACAATCATTGGAGAAGACGAGCAAAATAGAAATTATGTATATTGTTCATGGGAATATAAATAATGTAATTTATCTTTTAAAAAACATGAAATCCTATCATTTGGAGAAGCATTTATGGACCTGGAAGATATTCAACTATAAGATATTGGCAAGTCTGTTGTGATTCTGATGATCCTTTATCCTTAGGTGATTTATTTCTTCGCTCTGTTTTTAATATTCTATTCTTAATTTTAATTCATAGAATTTTGATTTGGTATAATTTTGTCAGACAGGGGCTAATTGGAATTCTATATTCCACACTTATCTTTATGTCAAATTATTATTTTTTCATTCTAGATAAGTTTTCTGTCATTACTTCTATCATAAGATCTTTATGTCCTTTATGCTATTTTTCTGATTTTTCATTTATTCCCTATAATCATATATTTTTCTTCTTTCTATCACCTAGCACTGGCTGGATTGATTTTTTTTATAGGCCTTTAGTATTTTTAAAAATATCTTTCACTGGATGCTTGCTAATCCCAAACATGTATTCTGTATCTGATATTTTGTCATATCCTGTCTTGTGCTGCATAGATTTTCATTAGAATTTTAGATACGTTTGGATCTATTTCATGGAATGCAGTTATGTCTTATGTTTGATATTCATGGTTTCCATCACTTTCTTATCCTTCTCTAGTTTTTAGACTGTATCAACCCTAGATTCACTAAGCATGTCCTTCATTATTGTCATCATCTCTTCAGTTATATTAGCTCATGATCTCCTTCATGTTGAGAGTAAGCAAACACATCTATCATCCACATTACCATCAAACCACCTCAAATTCTTTTTCTGCTCCTCCTTTTTTAAATAAAATCCACTATGTTGACATTGATCTTACCCAGTGTATTGGTCAGTGTTTTACTTAGAGGAACAGAACAGATACAATATAAGGAATGGATATTAGCATAAAATATACAATCTATAAGGAATTATAAGATTGGCTTACAATAGTCAGCCACAGAGTCAGATGAGGAAGAATTCAGTCCCGAGGTCTGAACTTCAATGCAGCACTCCGTGTAAGTCTCTATCTGTAGGGTTATGGGTCTACAATAGAAGACTGAAGTGTCTGTAATGGACCCTGGAGAGTCTGCGATGGATGGTGAAAGATCCAAGCTGGAGGCTGAAGAGTCTGCGCTGCAAGCCAGACGATGAAGTCCAGGCTGAAGCTTCTCCAATGAAGTGAAGTCTTGACTCCTTCATCAGCCCTTTAAAAAGTCTCTTTGTGCTCAGGCATTCTGATGTGGGCCCATTGTGCCCTAGGGTGGAACCCATCATACCCCAGGATGGGCCCTTGATCCCATTTTAGGGAGGAGCTAATCATATCCTAGGCAGGCCCTGGTCACTCTCCAGAGAGGAACCAAATGTACCACAGGGTGGGGGTCCTACCAACAGGGAACTGGACCACTGAGTCATTCAGCCAAGTTGACACAATGTATCAACCACTAAACCCAGGTAATCTAGGACTTCTATATTAAGGGCTACAGATCATCCACTGTAATCACATTTGCAACATTAATTCTCTTTGCTATATCACTTAAAGGTTATTTGTTTGTTTGTTTGTTTATGTATTTATTTATTTATTGGTGGGTTCAGGCTGCTTTAAAGGTTGGTGGGGGGATGAAACTGCCATCCCCTGTGCCTGTCTGGGATTGGCTGCACAGGTGCTTAAATCCTTAAAACACTGAGCTAACACAAAAGCCCCCACTATGTCACTAAAAATATTTGTAATTCCTAGACATTAAAATATGAATCTTTCTTTCTTTCTTTCTTTCTTTCTCTCTCTCTCTCTCTCTCTCTCTCTCTCTCTCTCTCTCTCTCTCTCTCTCTCTCTCTCTCTCTCTCTTTCTGCTTTCCTTTACGAAGGATCAAATTCAGGTACTTGCCTGCTTGTGAGGCTGGCACTTACAACACTGAGCTACCTCCCTGGCCCTAATATACGGACATTTTTAGGACTGACACATATTATGCTATCTTCCCACAACCACACTGGTGAATTAGAAATGTTAGAAAATCAAACTCGTTTTTGTCCCCAAATATGCTTTAGCATTTTAGTAACTTGATATTTCAATTCCAAAAACAGTACAGAGACATGGAGGAAATATTTAATTAAAATGTCGTCTAAACAAAAATCTAAATAGCTTCTGTTAAAGATTCATGTGCAGAGGTCGGCCTGATAGCTTAGCACACTAAAGCACCAGCACAGGGTTGGATCCTGATATGCCATGCCAGCACCGCCCACTGGGCACACGGAGTGGATGACTGAGACTGGGCTTGGTGGCATGCACCTGTAATATGAGCAATTGAATGGCTGAAAACAGGAAGATCATGATGAGTCCAATATATGTAGTGAGATACTGTAGACCCTGTACTAAATACACACACGCAAAAAAAGTTGATCACTTGCAAAATTTCTAAAGCTGGGTAGAAATGTGAGAATGCTCTCCATTAATACATATATGGATATTAATGAATTAATGAATTAATGACTCTCCAAACCCTATAATATAGCCTGTAAACTATTCTATGAGTAATCTAATCTGTTTCATGAAATTTTAGAGAAGTGAAATAACTTTCTTAACCTTCAAAAATCTCTGCAAGTGGAATTATGTATTTCCTAAGATAGTGATGGTTTCATTTCCAAACTTAGGCTTCCCTATGCCTGTCCAGACAAAACATTTTCCTGTTCTGTGATTTTTATCAGTTCTTGTTCACCTTGTTAAAGACTTTTAAATTTGCCCTAAAATGAAACTTTCTAACATAGCAATTTATGATTAATTCTTACATACTTCCTTTCATCTAATCTTTCAAATCCTATTACACCCAGTCACTCATTAATATCAATACCCTTGTGAAGTTAAGTGGCCAATTTACCTTAATTTCATAGAAAAGTGAAATCTCAGAGTTTAAATGATTTTGTCTTTAACTAAGTCATTGTAATCTTAGAGGCAGATCCTATTTCTTGCCATTCCCATCACACTAATAACATGAGATAGTATGAATGTAAAAGTTATAAGAATATACTTCTCTCTTCTATATAAATCTAATATTAATATATGTTCTTACTATGGAGAAAGAAAAAATACGTTATCTACCTGAATAAATTATTGTAGAACAAAATTTGTAGAAGGAAGTTGGTAGACTGTATACTCTGTGGTGGAAAGTATAGATTTTAAAGAGATAATACACTATGATTAGAGTTATGACTTTTAAACAACTGTATAAGTACTTCAGTAATTTCTGAACCTTGAATTTAACATATGTGAACTGGAGGTGAACATATATAAACTAACGACAGAAATAATAACAGATGAATAACAGAGTTCATATGGAAAACAGAATAAAATGTAAGTATAGTCTGTGTTAGTGTTTTCATCAGTCCAGTTTCTTATGCCTCATATTTAGGATCAAGGAAGGACTGACTATATACTATCAATATAAAAGAAGCTATTCTAAGGTACTTTCCTAGCTATCTTTAAAATCTGTCTTGATATATTTAAGCTAAAATGTTTATCTCTTATTGGGTTCAGTTCAAATAGATTTTTTCTTTTAATGTGAAATTATAGCCACCCAGCCAAACATTTCCAACTGGTCACACCTCTGTCGATCAAAATGTTATAAATTGTGATAAATGTTAGAATTACATGGAATTTTGTCTTTTTATCTTTATTTTTTGACATAATACTGTGCAGCACAGGTTGGCCATGAATTTGTAGTGGTCTTCCTGCCTCTGCCTCCTGAGTGCTAGGATTAAAGGTACGCACCACGAAATCTACCAGGAAATATAATTTTAATCAAGGCTGACATTATTCATCTTTTCATACTTCTGAGCACTAGTTTATTTATTTTTTTTTTTTTGGCAGGACTAGGCTTTGAACTCACGACCTTGTACTTGGCAGGCAGGCACTTATGCCACAGAACTATCTCCCCAGCCCCACTTCAATATATTTTCATTTGTTATTTTATTCACTTAAAATTTACTCTCCATTAAATTGTCTTTATTGTTTTAGTCAATATACACTTTAAGGGAAGAGATAAACATTCTTGCTTTCCTCTAGTTTACACTGAACAAAGAAGGTACAAAGTAGATAAAGAAGTTGCATATACTAAGTACAAAATGAAATAGGGCATAACATGAAAAAAACTACACTGATTGAAGTTGAAAGTTGAGATATACTAGTTTGTTAAGGCCTCACAAAGATATTACTTGAGTAAAAACCAAAGGACTTAAGTGATAGAGGATCAAGTTGTGTGCATATATGATGGAAGGCTGTTTTATCCAGCAAGACCAGCAAATGTAAAGGTACCGAGGTAATTGTTCCAATGAACTGTTTAGTGGTCTAAAGCGCCTGCTTAGGAATGCTTAGACAGCAGCAGGGACCTCAGATCAATCTCCAGCACCATATGTTGTGCTAGCCCTGCCCCCAGGACAGGCTGAGCCAGCCGTAATAAAAAAGAAAGAAGAAAAAGGAAATAAGGTAGCCTTGTGACTAGAAAAAAGGGGAAGCAAGGAAAGGGATTTAATTGTGTACATATAGAAAGTGTTCTGCCTTTGCTAAGAATGTGATAAAAATTCTACCTTGTTCTCCATGATCTTTCTACTTTGGAATATCCTCTTCCCTCTCTCATTTGACTTCATTCAATTGATCCACAAAGATTTATGTTTTCTTTCTAGTAGCATTTTCTGTTTTCCCCCTTATGAAGAGGTTATAACAATAGTATAGCATGAATCACTTTAAGGTTTTATTCTGGTATTACAAGTATTAAAATACATTGATGTAAAAAAAAAAGACCAAAGAACTTGATAAATGCTATATTGATTGAAGTACATGAGAATACATGATTTTGACTGCTAAATCTCTGCAGGAGATAATCAATTGCCATCAGTTAAGTTTTCTCAGACATGAAAAGCATATGTTTGATCCAGTCTATTATCTTCTTACGTTGTCTGAAATAGTTACACAACATTACAAGTAGATTTTACAGCAATTCCAAGTAACATTTCTTAGTACAACCCTCATCATTACAGCAGTTTTATAGAGTTAACCCTGTTTCTTTATTCATTAAAATTTCATCAGCAGTGGTGCTGAGACTCATATAAAAATATCAATCAGGCTGGGGAGCTATATCAGTAGTCTAAGTGCCTGCTTAGCAAGTGCGAGGACACCTGGTTCCATCCCCAGTACTGCGTGCAATGCAGGCCCCAGGTGTACAATGCAAGCCACAGAAACTGGGCATGGGGTGCATACCTATAATCTCACTGCTGAGGAAGCTGAGACAGGAAGAGGTACATAGTGTGAGTCTGAGGTACATAGTGAGATAAATAAATAAATAAATATATATTGTAAAAATATTTATGAATCAGTTAATTAGGTTTTTCAGAATTATTTTTCTTTTCTCTGAATTATTCTTCCATTGGAAAATTGCTTTTAATTATTGCTTTGGGCTTTACATTTTCAGAAATAATTACAAAATAATCAGTTGCTTTTATTCTCCAATGCAATTGAATAGACTATCATGTAAGCATTCATAACTCCTCCAAGACTTCTTTTCAAATTAAATGACTTTTAAACAGGTTGACCCACCCAAATTACTTGCAACAAATACATGCTACATATGTTTGATTTATGCTCTTTGATGTATTTAGAAACTAGCAGATTTCTGCAAATGGTTTATCACTAAAGAGTACTAATTACTTTGCTAATATGATGTCAAACTGATAATCTATAGAAGATTCAAGTTAGCCATAAAATACACAACAGGAAGAAAATTTTTAAAATCTAGGAGAGAAATACCAGTCAATAGAACTTTTTACTTATTTCACAATTAGTCAGGTGAAACAACCAGCATAGAGATAGATGGCATAGTGAATTAATAATGATTAGTTATACCTTTTTATTGTATAAGCTATCAAGTTAATTCTTTGTTGCTACATTGAAATTGTTAATTCTACATCATCATTAATGAGCCCTTTCTTTGTATGCACTATTTAATTTAATTTAATTTTTTTTTTATTTTATTTTTTTTTTGCGGGACTGGGGTTCGAACTCACAACCTTGCACTTGCCCAGCAGGCACTTGTGCCACGGAGCTATCTCCCCAGCCCCTAATTTTATTTTTTTTAATATCTAGATTCAGAATTTTTACTAGTCTGGTCTATACACCAAGCAGTCTTCATGAATGAGAAAAGAAGGTCATTAATTCATTAGCATGATGACGCAATTAAAGTACATGTTAGATTAACATGTTTACTACAGTGTGGTACTAAGATTAACGACATCACTATTACCTGTGTTGTTTCACAGATACAATTCCATATATGCCACCTAAGAGTCAGGTTTTGAAAGTGGGAATGAAGTATCCCAGAAATAACTCTTTTGGTTTTTGTAGGTACTTCTTGTGTATCTAAAGCTTAAGCCTACATCTTATTTTTGTGGGGGAAGAGTTTACAGGGTGTCCAGGGCCTCACTACTAGATTGTATTCATAGCGATCTGCCTGTTTAGAACCACCCAAGAGCTGGGATTACAGGCGTGCACCATCAAGCCCGGTCTCAATTTCCATTTCAGCATGCCCTGGGAACAGAGATTGAAACCTTCACCCCTGTGCATGTTTGGAAGCATTTTAATTGACTGAGCTATTTTGCTGACCCTTAAAAATCCTACATCTTAAAGCCATTTTCCTTTGCTAAAAGACCTTGAACAAGTCTCCATCAGTGAGGGAATCAAATGAAGCCGGCTGAGTTGGAGATGCAAAAATAGAAGATATGTGGTTAAACTGTTTGAGACTTCGTTAAGAGATTGAAAAAGAAAGGAGAGCGCCAACAGATTGAATGACTGACTGGTGGGCATGCAGGTAGGACCTCTTGGCCTATAGGGCCCTGCCCAACCACCAGGCAGCCAAGACCCACAGCAGCCACAATGGACTGACTGACCAGCAGGTACAAAGGTAGGACCTCTTGTTCTGTGTCCACCAACATCTCCCACCTGGCACTGCCACCGGAATTTCACCCTGCCCACTGGAACTTCTATGTTACCCAGAACCCAGCTCTGACATCTTCTGTGGATCTCTGCAGCAAAATTACCTGCAAAGAGGCTGGGGGTCAGATCCTACCAACTAATCCAGCAACTGAGCATCTTGCCAGAGGAGCATAGCAGGCTCTCTTGCAAAAGCTGCAGCAGGAAGAAGCTCAGTACAGCAGCCAGACTCAGCCAGGCACATCTGGACAACAAACTTGGAAGATCCAGACCCAAATTTCAGTAAGCACAAAGAGCATAAGTTTACCAAAGATCTGCACCAAAAGTCCGAGACCACTGAAATATGGAATGATACAAACAAGGAACAAAATACAATGTCAGTTTCTGAGCCCACGTGGAAGAAATACAGGAGACTCTACCATAGAAGAAAAGGGGAAACATTCAGCCAAAATCTCTGAATTAGTAGCATCTGAAGTAAACAAACAAATGCAGAAACATATACAGGAATTCAGATCGGTGATAACTTCAGAAGAAAAAACAATCCTTGAATTAATAGAGTCTGACATAAAAAAAAATGTTGCAGAAAAGTATAGAGGGAATCAGAACACAAATAATCTCTGAAGTAAAAAAAAAAAAAGACATCTTTAGTTAATAGCATCTGAAGTAAAGGAACAACTGCAGAAAGGTAGAGAGGAAATGAGAGGACACATAATCTCTGAAGTGGGAAAGAAAGGATAAATGTAATGAAAGAATCAATAGATACCTCCAAAGAAGACATTGATAAAAATTAGAGAATAGAAAAATGATGGAATCCTTGAATGAGCAATACAAGAAAGAAATAGATCATACAAAACAGTTTCAAAGAGGTATGCAAGAAAAAATCTAAATCACAAGCTGGCAATACTTTATGAATAAAAATGAAGATAGAGTTTCAGATCTTTTTTTTTTTTTGTCATTTTGAGACAGGGTCTCGCTATGACGTTCAGGCTGGCCTTGAGCTAACTTTTGTAGCCCAGGGTTCTCGAACTCACACCGATCCTCCTGCCTCAGCCTCCCGAGTACTGGGATTACAGTTTTGTGCCACCACGCTTGGTTGAGTTTCAGATCTTGAAGACACAGTTGCAGCTAGTGAATAGGTAAGAAAGGCTTTTGTGAAAACAATAAGGATGCAGGAAAAAAATAACTCAACATCTGCAAAATGATGCAAAAATAGGAAACAATGAAAAAAAAAGGAGTCAATACAAACGATATAAAAAGAATATAGGCAGCAGTACGTGTAGAAACCTTCCCAAATATGAGAAAATAATTGGACATTCAGTAACTGAAGGATACTGAACTCCATATAGTATCAACCCAACTAAAAACACACCCAGACATATAATAGTCCATATCTCAGAATTCCAGCAGAAGAATAATACAGGCAAAATTTCTAGACAAAGAAACAGGTCACATTTAAAGGAAAATCCATTAGAATAATGGCATATTTCTCTTCAAAAAGCGTGAAGTCCAGAAGAGCATGGAGCAGAGTACTTCATGTCTTCCATGAAAGTAAATACCAGCTCAGACTGCTATACACTGCAAAAATCTCTTTCAAGTATGAGGTAGAAGTGAGATACTTTCATGACAAGAAACAGCTAAAAAAATTCATAACATCAAAACCAACACTACACAGACTACTACAAAATATTTTAAAGAGGGACCAAAAGGAACTGAACTCTACAAATGAGACTGGGAAGAACCCATCAAATAGGACAACCAAATAAACACAGGAGAAAAGGGGATAAAGAGTAGTAACTAAAAGACATGTCAATAAGAAATCAATATATTTCAATTATAACTATCAATGTAAATGTACTCAGTTCTCCAATAAAATGAAATAGACTGGCAGAGTAGATAAGGAAGGAAAATCCAACAGTGTGGTATATACAAGAAACACAATCAACTCATAAATAGACTCATAAGTTAAAAGTTAAAGGATAGAAAAGAATACATGTATGTATGCCCAAGCACATTTTAAAAAAAGGAGTAGAAATCCTGTCTGCAGACAGTCTAAACTTCAAACAAAGATTGATCAAGCGAAATAATATTCCCCTACATACTGGTTAGGGGAATATTTCAAGATGAAGAGGTAACACTGATAAATATGTATGCACCCAACATGGGAGCACAAGTTATATAAAAGAAATCTTAATGGACAGGAAAAATCTAATATCCAATACCACAGTCTTAACAGGAGAGCATAACACCTCTGTATTCTAAAAAGATAAGCCAAGAAGTCAAAAAATTAGCAAAGAATTAGCAAAACTGAACCAGAACCTGGAACAACTGCACTTGGTGAACATACATGGAGTGTTCCACCTAGCCACTTCTGAATACACATTTTTTCCAGCTGCACATGGGACATTTTCCAAAACAGACCACTTATTAGTCCATAGATCATGCTTAAGTATATACAAGAAAACAGAAATTATTCCTTGCATATTATCTGACCACAGTGCAATCAAATTGGAAATAAATAATGAAAGAAACCATAGGAATTCCAGGACTACATGGAAACTAAACAGCACTCTTCTCAACAACCAATGGGTTACAGATGAAATTCAAGAAAAAATAAAACAGTATGTACAATTTCATGAACATTCAAACACAACCTACCGGAATTTGTGGGATGCAATGAAAGCAGTTCTCAGAGGGAAATTCATAGCTCTGAACTCACACATTAAAAAAATAGAACGGGAACAAATAAACAATCTTACACAACACTTAAACCAACAAGAAACGGATGAACAAACAAAATCCAAAGCCCAAAGGCAGGAGGAAATTATAAAGATTAGAGCAGAAATCAATTCAATTGAGACAAAGAAAACAATACAAAGAAATAATGAATCCAAAAGCTGGTTCTTTGAAAGATTAAATAAGATTGATAAGCCCCTAGCTAACCTCATCAAAAAGAGGAAAGAAAGGACTCAAATTCAAGCAATAAGAAATGAAAAGGGTGAAATTACTACAGACCCAGCAGAGATACAGAGAATCATAAATAGTTACTTTGAGAATCGATACTCTCACAGAATTGAAGCCACAGATGAAATGGACAGATTCCTAGAAAAGTACAAATTACCAAAATTATATCAAGAAGATATTAGAATTCTCAACAACCCAATAACAGCCAATGAAATGCAAAATGTAATAAAAAGCCTACCGACAAAGAAAAGTCCGGGACCTGATGGATTCACCTCTGAATTCTACAAGAAATTTAGAGAAGACATAACCCCAATACTCCTCAAACTTTTCAATGAAATTGAAAAAGAAGCAATCCTTCCAAAATCGTTCCTAGAGGCAAGTATTACACTGATACCACAACCAGAAAGAGATGTAACTAAAAAAGAAACCTACACACTAATTTCTCTCTCATGAACATAGATGCAAAAATTCTCAATAAAATCCTAGCTATTTGAATACAACAAATCATCAAGAAGATTATACATCACGACCAGGTACGATTTATTCCAGGGATGCAAGAATGGTTCAATATATGCAAATCTATAAATGCAACACACTATATCAACAGAACCAAGACCAAAAATCACATGATCGTCTCAACTGATGTTGAAAAGACCTTTGACAAAGTGCAACACTCATTCATGTTCAAAGTCCTACAGAAAATTGGATCGGAGAGCCTCTACCTCAACCTGATAAAAGCCATCTACAACAATCCAACAGCTAGCATAATTCTAAATGGGGAAAAGCTGAAGTCTTTACTCTCAAATCTGGTACAAGACAAGGATGCCCCCTATCGCCACTTCTATTCAGTAAAGTTCTGGAGTCACTAGCTACAGCCATCAGACAAGAAAGAGAAATACAAGGGATAAGAATAGGTAAAGAAGAAGTAAAACTTTCACTATTTGCAGATGGCATGATAATCTACTTAGAAGACCCAAAGAACTCCACCAAAAAGCTACTGGAATTAATACACAAGTTCAGTAACATGGCAGGTTACAAAGTCAACACACAAAAGTCAGTGGCATTCCTCTACACAGATAACTAACACACTGAGAGACAAATTAGAGAAACAGTACCTTTTATGATAGCACTGAAGAAAATGAAATA
>PVJA010054624.1:0-11497 GCA_004027025.1 Myocastor coypus
GAGAGAGAGAGAGAGAGAGAGAGAGAGAGAGAGAGAGAGAGAGAGAGAGAGAGAGAGAATGCCGTCCCCAGCCATGGTCTGAGGCCTGGAGCTATAGAGAGGTGAACAAATAAACAGAAAATATAGTGAGGACACAAATGTGGGAAAAGCCAGAGACTCCAGAGATTCTTCCTCTCTTTGAGATTCATCTTTAATCACTTGTGGCAGAAAACACCATGCGCCATAGAGACCGTCCCCACAAAGGTGGCCACACATGCGCACGTCCTCCTTCCGATTATCTTCCTTGGACCTTAGGGCAGTCGGGCCACCTGGGTTTAAGCCCTATGCATCCCCAAAGATAGAGACCTCTCTTGCCTTCCGTGGCCATGGCTGTGCCCGTGGCCGTGGCTGGGAGGCCTGCTACTGCCTCCCTCACCGGCAGGCCACAGACCTGCATGGGGCTCTCTTGGTGTGGCGGGTAGGGTGCATGCGTGCTGGGCCTGTGCTGGGAATGTTAGGCGCTGGGGTCCCCATGCAGAAGACCAGGCCGCCTCCATGCCGACGGCTCCATCACAGCACTGCTCCTGACTGCGCCTGTCGGGCTCCTCGTCTTCACAGTGCATATTTCTCGAGGAAAAGAGCTGTTCAGCTTTCTGGGTCTTATCGTTGGTTGGAGATACCTCTCCTAATGGGCCTTGGAGAATTTAAAATAATTTTTGTCCAACATGGGAGAGAGTAAGGCGGAAGCCCGAACAGAATTCCAAGTCTAGACACTTACTTGGATCCAGCTCTGACTTCATAAACAGTTTCTCAGCGCATTGTTCTGTGAAAATTAAATTGTAGATGACAGATCTGCCAAGATTAATTCTTAACTACTGTCGCATGGCATGCTTTGTGGAGGTCAGCAGTCCCCACTGATTCACGAGGGACTACGGCCAGCTAATGGCGCCGGTGCTTCCCCCGGACTCCGTTTGTCCCTGGGCTCAGAAGCTCCGGGATTAAATTTTGCAGGACTCCAGGGCCTGGGCTCTTCAGCAAGTACTTTGGCTACTACTTCTGACATTTTGAGTGTTACAGAAAGTGGAGCAAAAGGAAATATGATCCAAAATTTGAGAAGTTTATATTTCCTATAAAAGTTCTGTATTTGAAATAGACTTGTTCTTAACCATATCTATTCCATCTATATCCCTAACTATGGATCTGTCCTCAGCCACATGATACTTTTCCTGAAGGATTTTGGGAAAGATGGGACACTACACACTACACCTGCTGCCAGATATGAATGGACTACTGAACACTTAGAAGGTGGATAGAAAGCCTTGGAATGTAGATAGGTAGGTAGGTAGGTGGATGGATAGATAGCCAGACAGACAGACAGATAGACAGACAGACAGACAGACAGATAGACAGACAGACAGACAGACAGACAGACAGACAGATAGACAGATAAGACATAGTATAATTTAGAGTATACACTGGATTTTGAAGATTGAATAAAACAGGAAAAAGGTTTCTTTCTTTCTTTCTTTCTTTCTTTCTTTCTTTTTTTGTCTTTTTGAGACAGGGTCTTTCTATGCAGTTCAGGCTGGCCTGGAGCTCACTTTTGTAGCCCAGGATGGTCTCAAACTCACACTGATCCTCCTGCCTCAGCCTCCCAAGTGCTAGGATTACAGGCGTGTGCCACCACGCCCAGTGGGAAAAAGTTGATAAGCTTTCTCCTGAGGATTTTATATTGAAATTATGTTGAGGGCCGGTGAGATAGCTCAGTGGTCCAAACTGCCCGCCTAGCCAAGCTTAGGCAGCCTCAGGGGACTGTGGTTCAGTCCCTGGCACCACGTGATGCACCAGCCCCACCCTCAGGGCGGGCTGAGCCAGCTCCCCCCTCCCAAAATTAAGTTGAAATGATAATATATTAGATGCATTTTGCTAAGGAAAATATACTTTTAAAATTAATTTTTAATATGGCTATGAGAAAATAGACAATTGTATACATGCTTCTGCCTCTGATGTATTTCTGTATGGCAGCTTGGGTTTTAAGTGAGTCATTTGCCTTCTAGAAGACGGGCACCGTGTCCGGAGGCTCACCACTGACTGAGACTGGCGGCTGGCGCTTCAGAAGCCACTCCCGTGTACCCCTTTGTCTCTTCTCCAGCCGTTGCTTCAGACAGGAGTCACTTTCTTGTTGAGAGAGAATGATAGGTAGAGTGTATATGAGTGGAGGTGAGAGCACCAAACGCCGTCAAAAGGGACCGACAACCTGGAGGAGCAGGGGTAGCCAGCGCACTCCGTGAGGGTCAACGGTACTCCCGTGCTTCCCTCCAGGGGAGCTCAGAAGCCGTCCCTTGAAAGTGCGAAAGGTGGCCACTCTGTTCCCCAGTTCAAGGTTACATGTGGTTCTACCAGAAGCGGGAGCCCGGGAGAACGTGCGCTTCCCACCGGCTTCACTGCTGCCTTCGTACTAACTACTAAGTGGAACTGTGTGGAAGGCCGAGCCCATCGCTGTGCAGCCGTGAAGCTGCGCCCACTTACCTGATTTGGGAGCCTCGCTCAGGATGGGTGGGGCACCTTTCTGTCCCCCTGTTCTACCTCCCGGCCCATGTAGGCTAAGCATTCCTTCTCCACCATGCCATTCCGTCAAGATGGCTCCACCTTGGTGCTGGCTGGCCACAGACTGCACTCTCTGGAGCTGTGAGCCACAGCAAACCTCTCCTTCTTCATGCTGTGGACACCAGGCATCGTGTTCCAGCAGCAGGAGAGATGATTAATGTGCTTATGAAAAAATGTGCTCTTAGAGCTTAAAGAAGGAGTTATCCATGTGTCCATGGTTTCCAGGAAAACGGAGTCTGGCGCCTCTTAGGTAGGAGCTCAGGCTCGCTTTCTACCAAGTGGAAACTTAGTTCCCTGAAGACCAGGGTGTAGACAGGCCAAAATACTAGCTATGTAGTGGACAGAAGCCAAGGAAGCGGAATTATAAGTCTGTAACTGTTCATCCAAATATAAGATTTTTCATCTTTTGTTTCAAGGTTTTGCTTAGGTACCACGGATGACACTCACTGGGTAGAGATGACACAAGGCAGCATTGCTAAGCAATCTGCAGAATCCTTTTATTTTACTTGAGCTGATGCACCAAGGAAAACCATACGCTCCGTGTTAGCTCTGAAGGAGAGACTGTCAGCGTCCCCTGACTGTACAATGAACATCTGTTTTTGAAGTTCTTACCTATCTCCAGGGAGAGGGGGGCATGACTGTGAGATTCGTGTGGAAGCATTTAAAAGGGATCACACTTAGTTCCCCAAACTGGCCATTACTTGCTTTAGGAGCAGAGCTGGGAGGTTGCTTATTCATCTAGCTTTGCAAAACGTTGAATGCTTTTTGTGTTTTAGCATTGAAAAATCACTAATATTCTATTTTCAGAATCATGGAAAGCGATAATTTTATTCAAGCAAGCAAACCCAAATGCTGTGATATTTTCCTTAAAATAGAAGAAGGGGCTACCCTGGACTTCTTTACAGAATGCTATTCTCCATAGTAGAAAAGTCAGTGCTAATCAGGGGAGCTATGGCAGCTGTAATTCATAAACCAGAATGGCACTCCATGCAGTGTCTCTGAGAGGGAGTCAACTTGAGGATTCTGGAGAGCTCTCCTCTAAGAACTGAAAGTTCTCTCAGCTGACAGAGGAAATGAAACTTGTTCTGCATGACTTCAGACGAATTAGAAGGGAGAAGTGATGTGAAAAGCGCAGGAAATTTCTTTAAGTGTTACTAAAGGGCCTCTTAGCGAATAGAAATTCCTGTGAAACTGGTGGCACTCGGAGGCTTTGTTTCCCAGGAGAGGAAGGGCTCAGCAGAGGACTGGCAGCTGTCTATGAAGGATGGGGACCGAGAACATAGGTGTAAGCAAGCTCTGTCCCAGATGCTTCAGAGATCTTATGGAAATGCTGGTTTGTCTTACTTGTTTTCTGAAAAGAAACTTCTCGTATCTGTAGTGCATTACCCACTGCACGTCTAAATAAAATTCATTGACCGATGTTCAGCTGTTAGCCAGGCTCGGTAGCATGTGCCTGTAACCCAAGCACTAGGGAGGCTGAGGCAGAAAGATTGACCTAAATTTGAGGCCAGCCTGGACTACACAGTGAGTTCAAGTTCCACCTAAATTACGGTCAAGACCTTGTCTCAAAGACACAACAACAAATGAAAAAATAAAGTTGTTGAGCACTTGAGTGATTTGCTGTGTTCTGTCACCTACCCCCTCCGGCTGAGAGAAGAACACGCTTTGTGTGTGTGGATCTGATATTCCAGGAGAGACCTTTCACGGAAGATGATTAAGGAGAGGCGGCGTTGCTGCGGTCCTCCCACATAGATGTAGCCCAGGGTGGGATGGCTCTGTGGGTACAGTTTGTCACTTTTCTGATCTTGTTGGAACACTGGCCAGCTAATGCCTCGTGAGGCTCAGTGGCACACAGATGCTTCGTGGTGGATTCACTTTGTCCTCTAGTGGTTTTGGAAGATGAGTATTTGAAAGGCACCACACTGAAGCTAGCACAGAACCATGGACATCGTGGTTTCTTACTCATGTGGAATGGCAAAACGTTAGAGCAAGAAGAGAGGATGGATGGTTCGCATTTCAGTGGCTCTAAATTCTGAGTATCCTTTAAAGTTGCCTGGAAAGTTAAAAAGCGTTCATTAGGATGTGGAGCTCCTATTGAAGGATTCTTATGTCAGTGTTCTAAAATAGTGGCTGGGCTGTTGTGTGTTTGTGACGGCTCCTTGCTTTGAAAGCAGTAACTTCACAAGCCAAGATGGAGAGGCAATATTCTTCTCTAGTTTTGCTTCACTTTGGTTTAATTTTTAAATTCTCAAAATCTGCCTGGAAAGCATGGTAAGAGCCAGAAGAATGAAAGCTCCTCTTCCAGCCACCTCAGACCCAGCCATGGGTGTGGCACCCTTACCGTGTGTAATGGCCGAGGGTGGCAGTGTCTGCTTCAGCACCTCCAGGCGGTGGGCTCACTTCTTGGTTGACTTTGTAAACAGTTTTTTGTTGTTCTTGATATTGAGGAAATGAAACTCCCAACCTGAAAGGCAGCTGGACGAGTTTGTGTTCTCTAAAACAGAAGTTTAGGAACAAATGAGGTTAAGAGCAGAATATGTTTATTCGGGAAAGAAAGCTTCTGTCTGAGAGAGGTATAGAAGCAGGGCCCGAGTGAGTTGCCCAGGAAGCTGTCTCTTCCAGGTTACTTTTGTAGAGCACAACTATGCGGGTCTAAGGTGGAGAAAAGGGGACCCACTTAGGTGGACATGAGGTGGGACAAAATGATAGTCAGCCTATGAATTACAAGCACCATTGCTCAGGTAAAGCTCATTAAATCCGGGACCACATGGGGAAGCTAGTCATGTAGCAAGGGGGCCCGAATACAGAACAGGACTTTGTCCAGGAGCCAGCCCGAAGCGGGCGGATTAGTGATTCTTCTTGGCTTCCTCAAGGGGATGATGTTTGATCCTGGATGCTAATTTTTAGGGAGGTCAGGGTTTGTTTGCTCTTTGGTCTTTAGGTCTGGCCCATGGCAGGAGCACCCGTCCCTCTTCAGGTATCTTGTCTTCTGTGCTATCTCCTTTGACGGCCTAGCCCTGTCTGACTGCCTATAATATTTCTATCTCACTCAGCTGTCTGCAACATTCTGATCAAGCTTTCTTACATAATTGTGGTCAACATTCTGACAGGTTCTTCAACTTTCTGATCCTTCCTATATCTTCTTGGAAACTCAGTTCTATGACCTTCCCTGCTCAGCAACGCACCTGGCGTTTCCCCCATCCATGGATCCCTGGAGATGTACTGAGTGATGCCATCACTGCCCTCCAGGTGACTTGCTCAGTAATCCTTTAAAAATGTAAAGCTGTGTCCATGAATTGTATAAAGAACTAGCACAGCTTTATAAGAAAAGTGTAATATGATGGCTTGGTCAAGCCAGGGAGGTCTAGGAATGAGCAAAAGGGGGAGGGACAGAGCAGAACTGAAAGCGAGAGGGCAGGTCAGTCCTGACCAGGGGCACTGAAGATGGCCTTCAGTGTGCTCTTGAGCTGTGACAAAATACAGCGCCACGTAGCAGTCGAGATTGAGCTGCATGCTGAGGAATGGACTGTGAAGATTCTCTTTCCAGGGAACTTCAACATGGAGTCTAGCAACCTCCACAAGGCCAAATGACTCCTTGTAAAACTGGAAAATGATGAGTTTAGTGAAAATACGATTGCCAATTTTGATGAACTCTGAAAAGAGTAATATTTTCGTACAAGGTCTTAGACTTGGGATGGTAGAAAAAGTTTGATAAACAAGTGTGTTTATATAAATGGCTCCCAGTATGTTTGACAGGGACATTTTTCAAGGAATAGGTATCCTACTCTGACAGAAAGGGCAATGTTTATGACGGCTTGACAGATACGGTGTGCTTGTTGAAGTCACAGCTGGAGTTTTATGTATTCTTTTATTTCTTTTAAAAATACATTTTAGTGCAGGATGTACAGGGTTTCGGTGTGCAGATTGGACTTGTGGTGATCGTGTTTTCAATCTCCCGAGTGCTGGGATTACAGGTGCACACCACCGCGGGGGTGGGGCCGGCGCAGCATGCTGGGGATGAAACTCCAGGCTCGGTGTACTTAGAATCATGGAAGAGAACGCAGACTCACCAAGGCCACCTTGGTCAGCGTGCTAACTTCCTTTCTAGCCCTTTAAAAGGGCAGAGATGATGGATTAGCAAATCCCACGCCATGCTGCTGAGGCCACAGTGGACGACACAGCTGCGTGAGATTGACGTATGAGCTCTGGGTTTTCTCCTGCTTATTGTAGTCATGAAGAAATACCATATAGGTAAAAAGAGTGCACTAGAGGTACCCTTGAGGCTTGAACCAAAATGAACAACTCTCTTGCAAGCCCCTACACCTTAGGGTCTCTGATCCTTTCTCATAGCACATCATAGCTCGCCCCTTATCTTCTTCAAATTCTGTTTAAAATGTTAGGAAACTTTTATAGATTTTCTTTGTAATCAAGTTCAAGCATTCTGCAAGTATAGGAAGAGAGGGTTTCTTCCCCCTACCAACTGAATATTGATCCAATATGTATTTCAGAAGATAATTTTCTTTTCCTTTTTGTTTTTATTTTTGAGACAGGGTTTCACTGTGCAGCTCAGGCTGGCCTAGAGCTCATTTTGCAGCCCAGGCTGGTCTCGATTTCTTAGCAACCCTTGGGCCTCTGCACCCAAGTGCTGGATAGGCAGCGTGTGCCACCACGCCCGGCCCCTAGAGAACAGTCCTTTTCTCTGAACTGGCAGGAGCTTGGGGCTGCACATGGGTAGAAGCGTGGCACCATTCCTTGCCACCAAGCCTGGGTACCTGCTGTTCCACCCCACGGGCATGCCTTCTTCTCATTGCACAGAGGCTTGTACCTTTTTAACTCCAACTCCTGCGTTCTTGTCTGTGCAGTCTTTCCAAATGGCTCCCCCGAGGCTTGCCTTAACCTGTGCTCGCCGTTGGAGATTCTCTGCGACACACGCCTGGTTGCACGGCTTGTTTGCCTTCACCTGACAGTCAGAACTCATCGAAGCTCCCTCTAAGCCTGGTCTATACCATATCTTCTTGCTTGGGTTTATTAAAATAAGATAAACCCTAAAGTGGCTGCGTGCGGGACTGAGTGTACAGGCAGGGCAGGATTCCTGCTGCCCCGGAGAAGGCAAAGCCGATTACCCAGGAGCTGGTCATGCATGTGTGCCTGCCCATGGCCAGTGCAGAGCAGGCGAGGCAAGAGTCCTGCTGCAGTGTGGAATAAGGACACTGACATCTTAGCTTGGGCAGTGAAGGCCACATCGGAGAAGGATGTGGGCCCTGGGGACCTGGAGGTGACACCAGCCTGTTGCCTAGCAAGTTTGTTCAAGGCATCCACTTGATGCTTGTGAGAAAAAGACCTTCATTTTTAAACTACCAATGACGTGAAAGGAGCTGTCCATTCAGGGAGCGAGGGGCTCGAGGCCTACGGCCTGCGGGGTGGGTCCCAGTGAGCCACTCTGGCCAAGGCTGGAGTCTGCTTCCATGCAACTGCCATGGTCTAAGGTGGAGCAAGTGTCTCTGTGCTGTGTAGGGTCCTCAGTACGTTCCGTATGCTGAGAAGCTTGAGTCCTGAGGAGACTGGTGCACATCTGGACCAAATCGGTCCTCCGCTGCTACGCCTGGGCGCAGGGACCCCGGGGACATGCATGCTGGTGCTCCTTCACGCCACGTCCCCTTGCTGGGTGTGTCCAGGGGACAGCTCCGTCCTTTTGGGTCCCGAGTTTTCTTTCCCCACAGGTCATGAGGTCCACCAGCTCACTGCCTCTGAGGTCCCAGGAGACCCTCAGCAAGCACCGTACCTACCAGAAATGTCACTGCGGATGAATGGCTTGGTAAATCTCTTTCATGTCCTCTCAAAAACGTGGCTTACATTAAATTGTGGAGCAATTCTAGAAAAGAATAATGCTGTATAAAGGACAGAAGGTTTCTTCCATTTTGATGTGTTCATTTCTTAAATTCCAGAATAAGAAGTTACTAAATGTGTTAAAATAAATGAACTATCAAAGCCAAAATCAGGAGCAGAGACTTTTATAGCACACGACAGAAGATGCTCTTGCATGGAATAATGCATAAAGACACAGGATGGGTTCTCTCCAAGGCCTTGGAAGCGGGGCGGAGCATGCCTACCGAGGTGGGCCTTCCCCCACTGGACGCGATCCTGGCATCTGGGGACAAGCAGAGCTAACTATGGGCCATCGAGTTGCCTAACGTGGAGTCAGTTTTTTTCTTCCGAGAGTAATGAGATAATCCGTGGACAGAAACCGAGGCATGACTAAACAGGCTTAGACTTTCATGCTCGTGTTACTCACGCTGTAGATGTCACTGGCATTTCTCCCCAGCCATTGCCGGTTAGAGACCCAGCAAAGACAGATTTCAGAGCACAGGGTTCCAACCAGGAAACGTTCATGAAAGGACCGTAGCTAGAAGTGCCGGGAGTGGGAGGCAGGTGGATCTAGCAGGAAGAAAGTTTGCTCTTCAGTTTCTTACCGAAGTTTAGAATTTGTTATATCCAAACGGAAGCCAAGTGGGTCTTTTTTGAAGAAAGTTTTCTTTTTTTTTTTTTTTTTTGTATCAGGGATTGAACTCAGGACCTTGTGTGAGCCAAGCAGGCATTCATACCACTGAGCTCTCTCCACAGTCCCAAGTGGGACTTACTTGTTATGCGGTTTACCAGTGGTTTTCACACTGACTCACATTCTCCTAGTTTATTTCACTCTACTTCCGGAGCTTGAAGTCTCCTCCCTTGCTGTCCACGGGAGCCGTGCAGTCCCACCGGGCCTTCCTGACTGCTTGCCCTCGGCTCTCCTCTTTGCTGGTGCCGAGTCTCCACTGGAGCACCAGCTGCTCGTTGCTAGGAGCATTGGCTGAAAAACTTCTGAAGAAACTCGATGTATTTTGTATTTTCCTTTTCTTTTCTTTTCTTTCTTTCTTTTTTTGTCAAGTCAGAGGCTAAGTGTTACTTTTGGAAATGTTTGCAGTTGTTTTTCAGAAACTATATTTTTGTTGTTTCTTCTTTTTTTGATAACTGTTACATAAAATTGAGTATAAGGTAATTTTTATTAGTTTCAAGTAATAAATTTAAGTAATACATTTAAATTTTGCTGATTTTTACATTATTAACATTCAGAATGTTTTCATTCATGTTAGATTTCTGTGCAGAACTTTTTCTCAAAAATTTGAATCAAAGTTTAAAATTAGCTGAGGTAGACTTACGTTTATATTAATTCTTAAACATCAACTCTGTGACTTGTGCCATTACTAGAAATGACACCAAAGATTAAAGTTCATATGTTCTTAGCTTGCATCAACTTTTATCTGACCTATCCATGCAGTCCTACTATGAAGCAAAATAGTTATTTGGTCACTACCTCGTGGAATATAAATCACAGAGGAAAGGGTAACTAGAGAGAAAACAAGACAAGGGGAAATGTCATAGCGTTGACCTGCTACAATTTTGTATATGCTTAGATCTCTAAATTTCTGTGTAAAAAAGTGTAACAGTTTTTAAAATGACATTCTACAGGGAGTTATTAGAATATCAATGATTGATGGAAAATACTGGTTCCATGTTAAGTCTAAGGCATTTAATATCCAGAAAGACAGTCATGTTAAACACAAGTACCTATGTTATAGAGTAATAGCATCACTAAAGTTCTCTTCTGGAGGGTTAAGAACCTAAGTTTGCAGACCAAAAATTAGAGAAAAAGAAGGGCTATAAGGATAGCCAAAATTTTGGCCCTAGCCCTTCAAGGTCAGTGAGGACTCAGGACAGAACAGAACCTGTAATATAACATCTTATAACTCAGTGGTGTCCCAAATTTTTCTCTTCAAGGAGATTATGGGGCCACAGAGAAAGGAGATTGACAATATATAGAGTGCCTAAGGAGAGTCACCTAGAGAGAAAACATTCTCTCAGGCTTTCACAGAGAGCAAACTGCTCAAGCAACGGCCGCGACTCACCCAGATGGCTGGCACTGACAAAAGTTCTACAAAATGCTGTAGATGGTTTCAAGGTAAATCCTGAGGGGATTTGACTGACCTTGCCAGATACAAAAATTGCATGTTTTGTTATATAAGTCTTGCTTTAACTTGGACTTAACCACCCAGCAGAAAAATTTAACGACAAGGCATAAAAAGTAAAGCTAGATTAGTATGTTGAGCTGTAAAGGGCTCAAGTCAACAGCTTCCGACACTGCCAGATCTGCTGCTAACCCACTAGTATTATGGAATATTGCTCTATGCATACAACTACTTTCTCTTAGTTCAATGACAAGAAATATTTGTATCAATAGTGTTTAGAAGAGTTATCATGTCTGCGTCTTGTAGTCTGAACAACTACTATGAAGACAACAATATGCATTGTATCAATTATTGTGGCTGTCCTACTAACATGTTTTGAAACGGTCTCAATGTTATTTCTTATTAAAAGTAATAAAAAATAAATAAATCAAAAAGGAGCAGCAGCCCCTGGTGGGACGGGCAGGAGGCAGCAAGCAGCAGGCCTCCCTTTCCCCATTTATTCCATTCGGGCTCCAAGCCTCTTGCTTGGTGCTACCCAGAGCTAGAATGGAGCTTGCAATAGTCATGCTCAGATCTGTGCTGAGCCAATGAATGCACTGGGTCAGCTCACCCTTCCTCCTGTGTACATGCCACTGGCCCAGCCACACCCAGAGGCCTCCACTGGGAGCACATGGTGCTTGGAGGGGCATCCATAGCAGAGTCCCAGTGACAGAGAAGACTCTGGAGACCACGTGGTGGTAATTGAAGGCAGCACAGAAGAGGGAATAGGGCTAACCATTTGCAGCTGTCTATCTGCTCAGTGGCAGACTGAAGATTTAAATCTCATTTTCTGTGCCGGGCGTGGTGGCTCACGCCTGTAATCCCAGCACTCGGGAGGCTGAGGCAGGAGGATCGTTGTGAGTTCGAGA
>PVJA010054625.1:0-11501 GCA_004027025.1 Myocastor coypus
AAGGAGGTCAGTTTGCTATGTGATTGGAAAAGCCTACGCTCCTCTCTTGCCCAAGGAGCAGAGTCTCCTGAGGATTTTCCCATCCCCAGTATTCATACCTATTTCTGTGAGATGCGAAGGGTGGGCAATATGTAGAAGAATGATAAAAGCTGGCTGGTTACTTGAAAGAGTCCCGTGTGATTACTGGAAATTGACTGATTTCCACTCCTGTAATCCTTAAGGGGAGAACAAAGATTGGGTCCCAGGAGGCTTTCATTTTTACGTATTTCAATTACCTATATTGGACTCATAGTTTTTTTTTAATTCCTCACTTTCTTATATGCATGAATCTGAGTTTTGCACTCCATTTGTGCATTGCATAAATATAATTGTAATGATAAAATAATGGTAACTGCAGTGAGTTCTGCAATTCTAATAATCTTAAAAGTACAGTGTCTGAACATCTAAAGTTCAGTGCCTTAGAGAGTTAATTAAGTCAAATTAATTGGAAAAGATAGAATGTACAGATAGGTAAGATGGTTGATTATCTTGTTTGTGCTTAAGCACAGTAACAGAGGTCGTCACAATACTTCTTAGAACATTATTGATTGATATATAATTCCGTAGTTAATTTTGATGGACAATACCTCATGCTGCTTGAATTTGCCCACTCTTCTAAATGTCCTCTGCACAACTGATCCACTAAAATTATGGTGATTTAACAAATGATTTATTTGTGTAATCTAGGTTTAACACACTGAACCCCCTGACATTTCGCATTGACTGAAACACTCCACCAAGGAGCACTTGCACACATTCAGAAAGTAGCAAGAACAACAATGACGGAGCAAGTGCTCTTGAAGTGAGGAGTGCTATGAGAGAGATTAATGGTAATATGTCTTTTACTGAAACTGTTTAAAAAAATTAAACACATGCCATATTTTTCTATGATACTTCATAGAGCATGCTGCTGAGAGCCACATTGGAAGGATGCAAGTTTAGGGGAACGGTGGGGTCACCAATAGTTGGTTTGGACAGGATTCTGAGTCTCCTTTCATTTCCACAGTTTGCTCCTACCTGCAAGCAACTTCAAGTATACAGAACACTCCACATGAAAACAAGGTGCTTGCTTGGCAGGGACAACATCCAAAAAAGTCTGCTAATCCCTTCTTCCAGCTGTTTTGCAGTCTTCTCCCCCTTGCTCTGTATGAATGCTGGAGCCACATCCATCCATTATACAGAAAGCAGTCATTTCTCAACCCGCAGCCTGAGCAGGGTGTTTTGTTACTGGAAGGAAGGAGCTAGAAGGAAGGAAGAGAGCATCTTGGTGAGAGAAGTAGAGAGGATTTCCAGTTTCAACAACAGTTCAAACTAATATGATCTTCTGGGTGCATGTGGCACCTATATAGATCTGAACTCATGGAGGAGTGCTCACTTCTGTATTTGTAGGGTACCTTTGTTAAATTGCTCCTGTCTTGACCATTTTAAAAGCATAAAAGATAAGGCTCAATGGATCAAAATGAAAAGAATAGAGAAAATTGACAATAATACGTAAAGCAGCTGTGTTTAAAAGAAACCTTCCAATATTCCCTACCTCGTCACTGGCACAGCTGTAAGGGAAAGCGCTGTAAATGAACATGTTTTCCATTTGGACAGTATAATGAATATTCCCATAATATTTAAGCAACTAGCTAAACACTGGTATTTTTCATGGAATTTTGTTCTAGCTATAATCATTTTTATATGTTTATATCACTTCAGGTAGCACATGCTTTGATGTATATCCTTTCACTTTAATGAGCTGCCTGACAGTTTGTCTGTGCCAGGCTTTTGATGCAATCTCTACCTGATCTCAGCTCATCTTCACCCCAGCCCCATACAGCAAGGCCTGTGATCTCAGTGTGTGGAAGGGCAGACCGAGGCTGGCTTGGGTGAGCAGGTTGTGCCTGTGGACCCAACTGTTTAGCAAGTGACGAGATAGATCCTGGCTTCGTCTCCTGGCCAGGTACCCCCAGCCCTGCATTCTTTACCCCAGTCCCCCTAGCTTCTGCAACTTACCTTGTCTTTCTCCCGGCTTTACTTTTGCTTCTTAATAGCATAAATTAAAAAGCTCTAGTGCTAGTCACTATAGAGAATTAGTCATAGGAGAAAGCAGTGCTGAACACTCATAATCATTGCAATAATAATAGCAGTGGTTGATAGTATTTACTGAGGTAAAATGATTTTATCTGGCACTGATGGGGAGCTTTAGGCTTCTTATCTCGTTGCTTCCCTACATCACAACTATGTTGCATTTGAAACTTCCTCAGTCCTGGGAGGCTGGCAGAACCAGCAGGTATAGATAAGACTGCAGGGCTCCTTGAAGCCAAAGGATAGGTCTGAGGTCACAGTACTAATGGGATGCATACGAGAGCATAGTCATTAGTTTTCCTGTCACACACTCTCCCTCTCCTACAGCTCGCAAATGCCAGTGTCTGACCACCATGTATCCCAAATGAGACTCTTTGCGTTTGTTTTACCAATTTACTTTCCCAGCAGCCGCCAATACTGCAGTAAAATTAATGATTGTGTCCCTCTTTGCTGCACTTGTTTTCAAAATTGCTTTATACCCCCAGGATAGGCAAGTGATGGCTTCTCTGTGCTTCTGAGCCTCTTTTTCATTTCATCGCATTGCTGACAAAAAAAAAATTGAACTTCTGATGTGGAGAGATAAGACTGTGACTCACTGAGCTGCAAGGGAAGAGTGACTCAGTAGAATGATGGTGTTCTCAGGGAAGGGGAGAGGAGTGATGTTAGGGGAGAGAAGGGTGCACCGAGACCATGATGTCTGTCTCTGGGATGAGTCACTGTGTCAACACCTCAAAGCACATTGGTCCTCTTTGTTCCAAGTTGTGGGAAGCAGTTAGTCACTTTGCTTTCATTATCTAGAAGAAAGCACAATAGAAGGAAAAGCACAAGAGGCAGATGAACTAGGTCTAAACCAAGGTCTCATATTTGCTAGCTGAAGAATGGCTTCCCTTTCCTTAAGGCCAAGTCTCTTCACTGACAAAGGAAGGATGTTTTACTAAATCACTGACAAATGTGTTCTGGCTTGAAAAATAATGATAGTAGGGGTTTAAGGAATAGTTTATGAACCATTTCTATGAGTCCTATCCCATTTACTCATCATTAGATACTCCCAAGGCAGATAATTGTCTTTCTCCATTTTACAAACAAGGAAACGACCAGGATGCAGGAATTTAAGTGATTGATCCAGGGTTTGAAACTAGAAGTAATGGAGTAAGGAATTAAACTCAACTTTCTTCGATCCTGAATGGTATCTTCACTTAACTGTACTCTATTTATATTCCCTTCCCCTATATTTGTGCTAGATGTTGGTCTGGGTCTGACTGATGAAATATCCCAACAGCTGAGTCAGTTATGTTTATGGATAGTTTTCTAAATGGACAACCATGACATTTTTCTGACTCCCAAGGCAAAGCAAAACATGCTATAATTTTGTGGGAGAATGACCTTTTCGACAAGAGCAACACAGAATATAATTACTCTCCTGAATAAAAGTCAGTATTCATAAATACTTCCTATATTTAGTCTCAAAAATTACTGAGAGAAGCCAGTAAACTCTCTAAAATATCCTTTTCCCACAAGGATAACCAAGAGTTAGTTATCAGCCTTTATCATCTTTGTTGCCCACAAACTCTGCTGGAGGATATCTCCCTAACTACAAAAACACCACTCACATAGACTTTTCTCTGGGTTTCTGTAGAGGCATCATATTATTCTCTCAAAAGGAGGAAATTAAACATTAACCTTTCTAAATCCACATTACTTTTTTTCTGTTTTTTTCTTTTCTTTTCCCCCTTCTTTTCTTTGAAAGTTGACATATTGCATATTGTCCTCACAATCATTCTACAGAGTACAGTGTGTGGGCATGACCCACCTCCCTATGGATGTTTAATTGTTTGATCAATCTTATATACCTATATGTATTAATCTAAACTGATCTGATGATGAAAATATGTAATATAACCATTGTTAAATTTAAACAATAAAAATTGAAAAACAATAAATGAAAGGAAGAAACAAGAAAAAAAAAGGAAGAAATTAGTAAGTTGTTTAATCTATGGCTTCTGATGGATTTATTCCAAGTGACTCACTCTGACTCAAAAAAAATTATTGATCTCCTTGAAGGAGAGCTCTGTGCTAAGAGTGGAGGAAAGGAATGATGAGTAAAGACAAGGTTGCTTCCTCTTCATAAGGAAGTTGGTCCAACAAGGTAAGTCAGTCACAACTGCAAATCCACAGAGTGAAGTCAACAACACTGACACTGAAAAATAGATGAGCTATGGAAACCTGGAGTATAGAATAAAGTATATTTGAGTTGATGGGGATTTGGAAGTGGACTTGAGGAATGGAATACTCTCAAGAGATTAAGAATGGAAGAAATAGTACCCAAGGCTGACAGTGCAGCATGGAAAGTCACAGAAGCATGATCGTGTATGCTGACATTCAGATGCTGAGTGTGGTGCTCCATGTTCGTAATCCTACCACTCTGGGAGACCAAGGCAGGAGGATTTCAAGTTTGAACCCAGCCTGGGAAACTTAGTGACCTAGCAAGATTCTGAAAATAAACAATATAAATGGGCTAAGGGCGTGGCTCAATGCAAAGGCCATAGATTCAATCCCCAACACGACAGTTAACAAATTTTAACCATTTTGAATGCCATGTCCTATTCTATATGACTCAGTGAAGGTTTGGGGACAGTGTATAGGTGCCATCTGTTTTGATTTAGAAGAGAACTTTGTGAAATGGAAGGATCAACTCGAGGGGGTAGGCTGGCTGTAATTATAAGGTTGTGCGATAATGATAAGTTACATCAGCCTATGTATCAGTGGCATCACATTGAAGAGGTAGCAGTTGATCATTTGGATGTGGGAGCCATAGAGAACTGTACACCTACATGATTTTTAAGTTTGGGCCTTTGGAGACTTTTCAGTGGTCTAGTCGCACTAACACTGAAAATAGGGACAAGCAAATGGAAAAATAAATCCTTTCAAACTCCATTCTCCGCAGATTAATTTTAGTGATTAGTATAGCAGTCTTCATGACCATTGTCAACCCCACTTAAAACTCAAAATTTCTGATACGGTTATCTGCCCAAATTCATACCAATAATTTTGTAGTTAAGTAGGAATCACAATCCAGTAACTGTGGTTCTTGAAATCCATGATTTTTATGCATGGCCAGCGAAATATGGGGCTACATAGAAGTACATAGTCTATAAGTTCTTAATATGATATCAAATTATTGTCAGTGCAAGTATAAAATAATGCCTTATAAATCATGTTAAGTTCTGTAATTTATAGCTGGTAAGATAGAACTCTTTCTATACTTTCATTACCTATATCAAATGTATATATTGCTTGCTTGTATTATTTGCCCATTTTCTATTTACAGTTTATTCTATATTATAGAACTATAGGAATATTAAATTTAGATTTAAATTTTTTTGTTTTTATTGTTAATTTTTATATTAGGGATTGAACTCAGGACTTGATGCCTGCCAGGCAGGCATGTATGCTGCTGAGCTATCTCTTGGGACCTATATGTTTAGCATATGTTGATTTATATCAGCTTGTTTGTTATACATGGTTGCCAATATTTGACCATTTTACCTATATATAGGACAATTTTATGTGGCTCCATTGAATGTATTCATTCTTTTAGCAATAATGATAACCCATTCTTATTTATTATGTAACATGTGTGAAGTTCTATGCTTTATTTACATGAGTTACATTGCTTAATTCTTATAACCACTCTAGGACATATCAGCTCTCACCTCCACTTTATACATGAGAACTGAGGGAATGGAGAAGCTCAGAAACTTGCTAAACTTCAGTAAGCTGGTGGTTGGGATGTGGCGGGAGTGTCATGACTCACATGTAGTGTTTCCATCTGAAAAGCACATGATTTGAGCAACTGAAGTATATGTCTTACACACTTATTCTTTTAGAGCAAGTTTTAGACATATTTGTATACATATTTTTCAAAATTCTACTAGAATTTTAATTGAGGTTACAATATATTTATATATTAGTACATGGTGAACAGATATCTTTACACTGTTGTATCTTTTTTATCTAAAAGCCAGGCATGTGTTTCTCCATTTAATCAAGAATTCTTTTTGTCTTGTTTAAAGAGTTTTATAGATTTTTTTCATAGGATCATTCAACATCATAATGCGAAAGATTTGTGAAAGGTTATCCTTTGCATTTTTATCTCTTGTGTGGCTAATGAGATACTTTTCTCTACCATCATATAATTTTAGTGGGTATTATTTGTATGGGGAAAACCTATTGATTTGAGCACATTAATTTTGTGGATATTCATCTCACTGAATTGTCTCCTTAGTATATTTTGAGTGGGTACCTTTTATCCAACCAGACTACCATCCTCTGTCATCTAGAGGATTAAGTTGCTTTCTTTTTTTTTTTTTTTTTAAGTTGCTTTCTTGATGGTCCTCCTACCTCTTGGCTTGTCCCCCTAAAATCTGTCACACTGTTGCTCCAGTGAGCTTTCAAAAGTACAAATTTCCTATTTGCTTTGTAAAATCTCTTAAGTAGTAGAACTCTCATTTCCTTCAGAAGACATTTTGGTCCCTCCCTAAACTATACAGCTCTCCTTATAGTCTGGCATGGCCCTACATATCTTTCAAAGACTATCTTTTACTACTTACCACACAGACCCACATTCACATTTCCCATGATACAATGGGAGCACACAGGCCTTCATGACTTTCACACCTTTTGAATACAGTGCTCCCCTTCCTTTCTCCACCTCTGACTGGTGAAGTGTACCTTGGTGTTTGCTTCTCAGTTCTTCTCTGAGACCTTCTTTTAGTGTTCCAACCAGGTTCTCCACATCATTCACTGTGTTTCCACACTACCATTTACATGTACTTGGGTTGCAAGGGTGACATTATTCCCCATCTCCATGGACTTTTCATCAAAATAGATTTCAGAACAAGATCATCCCAGATTCTGGGCCCATAAAACCAATGATTCCTTGTGAGCCCTAAAGAAGGGTGTATAAGGCCTCGTGAGGAGTAACGGATGGTCGTCATGACGTTTACTTGGCACAGTGGGATGAAACCCATAACGTGGAGGAGATGCCCGATATTGTTAAATTAACAATGCAGACAATCTGAAGGGGACAGACTTGTCTGGTAATATGGGTTTCAGGAATGCAGGAAGGGAGCCTAAGGGGGATTTAGGGAGGCCATACCGAGAAGCTAGACAAGAGGTGGCCTATTCTTTGCTGGGATATGAGAAGACTGAGGAAATGAGACGTCTTCACTGAAGAATATTGCATAACAATGTCATTTTAAAGAAAACTAGTCTGAATTTAGCTTAAGACAATAGAAACTCCACAGGAAATATGTAAAGTTTCTACTGAGGGTTACAAGTAGTATTGTATGTGAGAACCTTCAGCCTTCCTATCCCAAGAAAGCAGTTGGCCTACCAGACCATGTCAAATGGAGTTGTAGGTGAGTGGTGGAAGGGACACCAGGCATGGAGCCACCACCAGTGTTAGACAAGAGTATTCTTTTGCTCTTTGGAGTCATTTGATAATGCAAAGGCCCAAAACTTCCCAAGGACTGCCGAACCATGTATAACAACTGGATCCCAAATATCACCTCACAATATTTCTCTGAGACCCTCCTGTGATAATCTTGTTTCCAACTCCAGTAGCTAATGTTCCTCTAATTCCTTGGGACCAATTTTTCCTGGAAGAATGTCTATTACTTTGATCTTTCAGAAGTTGGCCCACAATAAATATGGGCAATGTGCTCCACTGTCTTCTAATAGGATCTCCAGCCATCACTACTGTCCACTTTGGTTCCATATATCTTCCTGGGAAGACTTTTCTGAAGGTGTTGCTGGTATCAGATTCTGGTGGAATGTGCATACTAGTGCTCTAGTTCTGAGAAGTCTGGATACACTGGTTTATTGACTGCTGCCTCTTGGTTTTGCCTTTCAAGCCTCTGCTTTGGTAAAGAAAGAGATGAGGGTGTACATGAAATGGAGGGATGCAGACAGGGGAATAGAGCATAAATAATTTGCTATACATTTTAAGAGAGTGATCAGTCAACGAAAATATAGACGTTTGGTCATATATGACTACTCTCCATGATGAATGAATTCATTATGCATTGCAGTATATATTAATAAAATAAAAATACAGATGCTAGAGACATGTCTAGATATAATATAAGCTTCACCACTTTTTAAAGGATGAGGGACTGTGCATTCAGTTTTTCTAAGCTTTTGTTCTTTCATCTGTAAAGTGAGCATGATATCATTTCATGTGCATGAGCAAATATATATATATATATATATATATATATATATATATATATATATATATATCTCCATGTCTTTTTATGCAGAAAATGTGGTAAAAGCAACACTTGGCCGAGAAAAATTAACTGGTTCAGAATGTGCCTGGTGAATAGCACCAAAGTTTCAGAATTGACCTCACCTGGGAGTCCAGGTTTGTGTAACACCGAGAATATCATATTGAATTTCTGAGCCTCGATGATGTACTGAGTGTTACACTTCTTAAATTAAATTTGAGTGAATGTAAAGTATGCATGAAGTGCCTAGTGCAGCTTCAGAAACATAATAGACTGTATTAGTCAGGGTTGTCCACAGAAACACAGCCAAAAGGTTACGCAAACAGAGATGTATTAGGAAGAATTGACTCACATGATTATGGGAGAGCTAGGAATTTTTTTTTCAGGACCAGGGTTCAAACTCACGACCTTCCACTTGCCAGGCAGGCACTTGTAGCACGGAGCTATCTCCACAGCCTCTTGGCTCACATGATTGTGGAGCTCAGAAGTGTTGTGGTCTGCTGTCAGCAAGGTGGAGACCTTGCAAAGCCCATGGTATCATTCCAGCCTGGATTCATAGGCTAGAGAACCAGGAAGGCTCATGGCATGAATCGTACACCAGGGGCAAGAGAAGATCAGATGTTTCAGCTCAAGAAGTGGGGCAGAAAAAAAGGAGTAAACCTTTCCTTCTGCTGCCTTTGTTTGCACTTATACTCTCAGTGGGTTGGGTGGTGCACTCCCAGATTGTGGAGTTCCATTTGCTTTATTGAGCTCTCTAGTCCAATGGTAATCTCATTCAGAAATATTCTGGAAAACACACCCAAAAATATGTTTAATGTGAGCACCTCACAGCCCAATAAATAGACACATAATTTATTTTTATTTTTATTTCCTTTATTAGTACAATGCATATTGTTGTCTTCTTCGTAATTGTTCCAAGTACAAGATGCAGACCTGATAACTCTTCCAAACACTGTTGGTACAAATATTTCTTCTCACTGAACTAGTAGAAAGTAGTTTTACATAGAGTCCAATATTCCATAACAGTAGTGGGTTATCAGCAGAACTGGCAATGTTAAAAACTGTTGACTTGAGCCTTTTATAGCTCAGCACACTAATCTGGCTTTACTTGTTATGCCTTGTGGCTACACTTTTTCCGCTGGGTCCTTAAGGCCAAGTTAGAGCAAGAACTATTTGACAGAATGTATAACTTTGTATCTTACCAAGTCAATCAAAACCCCTCAGGGTTAACCTCAAATCCATGTACAGCCTTTTGTAGATCTTTTGTCAGTGTCAGCCATCTGGATGAGTCACGACCATTGCTTATTCAGTTTGCTCTCTGTGAAAGCCTGAGAGAATGTTGTCTCTCTAGGTGACTCTCCTTAGGAACACTGTACATCGTCAATGCCTTTCCTCTGTAGCCCTATAATCAACTTCATCAGAAAATTTGAGACGCCATTGATTTCTAGAATATTACTGTACAAGTTCTCTTATGCCCCGAGTCTTCACTGACCTTGAAGGGATAGGGCCAGAATACTGGCTATCTTTGGGCCCTTCTTTTTCTCTAACTTTTGGTCTGCAAACTTAAGTTCTTAACTCTCCAGAAGAGAAGCTTAGTGATACTATTACTGTATAACATAGGTACTTGAGATTAACATCACTGTTTTTCTGAATATTAAATGCCTTAAACTTAATATGGAACGAGTATGTTCCATCAATCTCTGATATTCTAATAACTTCCTGTAGATTGCGATTTTAAAAAAAAGCTGTTACACTTTTTTATGCAAAAATTCAGAAATATAAGCGAATACTAAATTGTAGCAGGTCAATTCTATGGCATTTTCCTGGTCTCTTACTCTCATTTAATACCATGTTTTGTTTTCTTGTAAACCAACCATTTACTTGAGAGAGAGTATAGCAGTAACTGAAATTACATTAGAAGCAGCACAAATCTAAAAGTCAAGAATGGCAGGCATTGAAAGCATAATTTTAGAGTTACTCACTGCTAACCCCAGTGTGAAAATTATTTTGATGGTTCTTAGGACAATTATCTAATCCATCGTTTATATAAGTGCATGGTTTTGTTCCTGCCATATTTCCTATCTTTTCTGTTCGCAGTGACTTTGTTGTTTAACATGTAAGTCCTTTGTTTCCATTCAGCTGTGCTATGCCTTTCCATTTTTATTTCTTCTTTTGTGTACTTACACTAGGGAGACTATGCAATATTTACACAAATAGGTCTGGTTTATTTCACTTCTGAGTATATCTTTGAGATACATCCACTTATATTTGAAGCCTTCTAGATTGTCATTCTTTAAAACTAAGTAATATGTCACTGTATAAAAATACCAAATCTTTTTCAACCATTATTCAGATTATGTGCATTTTGGGTGTTTCCAAAATTTGGCTATCACAAATTGTGCTGCTGTAAACATAGGAGCACAAACATCACTATATGTTTTCAGTTCTTCTGGGAAAATTCCCAGTAGAGGGATAGCTGGATCTAATGGGATTTCCAGTCTTAATTTTTTAAGAGGCCTCCACATTGATTTCTATAATGGTTGCACGAGACTGGACACATAAAATTAATTGTTCTATGGGCCCTTTCCAATTGGGAATGATTATTGTTATCATTATCATCATTACTTTCCTTATCCTGTCCCTTGCTCTCATGTTTAAGGTGACCCATGTGGGAGGAGATTGTGAGTTTTGCACTAGGTGGTGGGCAGATTTCCTTTACTAGTTTTGATGTCAGAAACAGCCGTACATTTTTGATGCTCATCCTGCTCAGGCACCACTCTTTTGTTTGTGATCCTAATTCTTGCTTAAATGCTGAATAAACCTGCAGAGTGGAAGCCAAAGTTAGGGACTAGTTTTGGTTGGTCTACATACTGATCACCTTTAGGACACACAGCATACTATAGTTAGAACTTCTTTCTCTTCAACATATGAGAGCCCCCAGCATTGCTATCAAAGGTAGAGAGCTTACAGCTCCTGAAGCAGTTACTATTTATTTTTCATCCTTGTGTTAAGGGGTCTTCCTGGCTGTTTTTTGTGCAGATGTGTGAAGTAGGTTGTTCAAAGTGGAGAGCTTGTGGATGAAACAGGGGAGCAGAGTCTCCA
>PVJA010054626.1:0-11469 GCA_004027025.1 Myocastor coypus
TCAGAACCTTTATTTGTTTATTCACTCATTCTTATGGCTGGCTCAGCCCGCCCCAAGGGGAGGGCTGGCGCAGCATGTGGTGCCGGGGACGAACCGCGGTCCCTGAAGCCGCCCAAGCTTTCCCAAGCAGGCGCTTTAAACCACTGAGCCATCCCGCCGGGCCCTCCTAGCAACATATTTCTACACCACTGGGTATTATTTTTTTATTCCCTACTTCTCTATATTATATAAACCTAGATCTTTTTTTTTTTTTTTTTTTTTGCGGGACGAGGGCTCAAACTCACAACCTTGAACTCACCAGGCAGGCACTTGTGTCACAGAGCTATCTCCCCAGCCCCTACTTTTCTATATTATAAAACCTTAAGCTGAAAATAAAGCCATATAATAGGTGTATCAGAGATGACAGTATAAAATAGATCCATTGGATAGAGTATTGCTGATCTCTGGGTCCAAGCATTTTGAAACTATTTTTGTGCCTTTTGACCATGGCTGACAAATCCTATTCTACTGAGAATAATTTTATTTATTTACTTATTTTTTTATGCATTTAGTACAGAGTTTCACTAAGAAGCTCACACTTGCAGTGATCCTCCTATTTTCAGCATCCCCAGTGCTGGTGTTATAGGCATGTACCACTATGCTTGGTCTCTCTGGCTGGCTGTCTCTGTGGTCAGCTCAGCACGCCTGAGGGCAGGCCCAGCATGTCATGTGGTGCCAGGGATGGAGCCCCAGTCCCTGCACTAGCCTAAGCAGGCACTTAGTCTGCTGTGTTCTCTCACCAGCCCAACAATAATGTTTTTAAGTGCATAAAAGTAAAGAAACCAGATATATTACTATCAAAATAGTTTTTAAACATTTCCAAATTTGTAGCATCAGCTGGGTGTGGTGGCGCATACCTGTAATCCCAGCACTTGGGAGGCTGAGGCAGGAGAATCAGTGTGAGTTCAAGACCAGCCTGGGCTACAAAAGTGAGCTCAAAGCCAGCCTGAACTGCACAGTGAGACTCTGTCTCAAATAGACAAAACAAACAACAAAAGACCACAGATTGGTAGCATCAATAATATATATTGTTTTGGTAATATGCTAAATAGCAAGATAGTGGGTTTAATAACTACTATAAATTTTCAAAGCAGTAAATAACTGATTTCTACTCTAAAGGATCATTATTATTAGCACTGTTGTGATGTGGCATACAATTTGAAGAAAAGGTTGTATTTCAGTAGCAGATCAGTGAAAATAAAGGCATTTTCTCGGATCTCTAGAATTATATTCATTGTTTCTTTCCATATCTGTGACCTTCAGGTTAAAAACACCTGAGTTGTGCAGTTGAGGGGACTATGAAGAAAGTGGAGAGAAATTCCATTCCTGGAAAGAGAAGAACTATACTTAAATTCAAGTATAGCTCAGTAATGAGTTTCAAGTCTGTACATTTATTCCAAGCCCCAGATTCTTTTCAGTGTATGTTAAAACTTAATTATGTACCAAGTGCTGGGCTATCGGGGATTAATTGGGTTGCTATCTAATGAGATCTATAATCTAATTATAGATAAACATTAAGTAACTATGTAGAAGTTATTTCATATTGTTAGGGACATTGTGAGTTTTTGTGGATAAATATGGAGGCAATTTAACAGACCAGGGAAGGCTTTAGTGAGAGAGCGATGTTTAAGGTAGTTCCTGAAAATAAATAGAAATTAGCTAGATAAAAGAGTAGGGCTGAAGTTTTCTAAATGTTTGAAAATCCAGAAGAAAAGAACACAGGAACATTTCTGGTTTAGAGAAAAATTCACTGCAACTGCACAAAAGAGTGAATGGAAAGTGGAGAATGTTAAATTCAGTCTGGAGTGCTGTGCAGATCACATTGTGCCTGCCCATGTAAAGCATATAAACAATCTTGGAGTTTGTTTTAAAAGGCAGTAGGAGGCCACTGCAGTCTTTTGTGTAGGGAATGATATGATCAGATTTGCTTTTTAAATAGATTTCTTTAGCTTAGCTTGTGGAAAATGGGTAGAAAGAGTAGGTGTAGAATCAAGGAAATCGGTTAAGAAGCTCTTGGGGGTAGTATAAGAAGACAGTGACTTAGAAGAGGTAGTGACTCATTTTTAGATCCTTCCACAGTTCTAACAGGAAGCACATGGTATACTCAAAGTATGTGAGATGTGCGCTAGTTTTAGGACCCTCAAGGTACAGGATACCAGGCTAGCAGCATGGGCACTATTACTGTCTGTAGGCTTGAAGAGTGGGGAAGTTTCTTGAGAAAAGTGAAGCTTGGCAAAGGTAGCTCCATATATGGTGGGAGCAGTGGACCGAGAGGGTAGGAAGTGCAGGAAGGAACCTGGAGGGATCCATAAGTACTGTCTTTGCTTCTTGTCATCTGTTGTGGGTGCTTCTGAGAGGCTATCCAGAGAAGAAAGCAACAAAGCCTTGTCTTCTAGGATAGAACAGAACAGAATGGAGAAGGGTGGCATGTGTACCTTCTTTCTTTTTTTAAAAGGTCTTTTTATTTATTTGGTACAGGGTCTTGCTATACAGTTTGGATGTTCTGGGGCCATCATGGCATGCAATGATGGGATCGAACCCAGGTCCTTGCGCTTCCAGGCAAGACCTTATCTTGCCACTGAGATATCTCCCCAACTGCCTTCCTTCCTTCCTTCCTTCCTTCCTTCCTTCCTTCCTTCCTTCCTTCCTCCCTCCTTCCCTCCCTCCCTCCCTTCTTCCCTCTCTCCTTCCCTCCCTCCCTCCCACCCTCCTTCTTTCTCGCTCTCTCCTTCCTTCTTTTCTTTTTCTTTTTAAAAAAGTCTTTATTTGCACAGGGTTTCACTATGCAGCTTGGACTCATAGTTATCCTCCTGTCTCAGCCTTCTGAGCACTGGGATCACAGGCATATGCCATCGCACCTGGTCACTGGTGGCCAGCGTGGTGTGCCTGGGCTTCCGGGGCTAGCATAGCCTGTGGTACTGGTGATCGAATCTGGGACCTTGCACTTGCTAGGCAGGTGCCTAGATTGCTGAACTATCTCTCCAGCCATGGAGTGTGTATCTGAGGGAGGCAAACAAAGTATCCAGCGTTAGCAACAGCAACAAAATGCAGTATGCCTCAGTGTTCATACTGCTTACAGCCTAAGAAAGCTATCTTTAAAAAAAAAATTAGTACGTTTTCAGTGCATAATGATTACATTCATCGTGATGCATGTACATAATACACCTTAATTCTTTTTACTTCCTTTTCCCTCCCTCTATCTTAACTAAAGTATGCATACCCCATATGTATATCCCCAGGGGGACAGTCATTTTCGAGGAAATATACATGTTTAGATACTTTTGTGCTAGTTTATTCCAGGACTTCAATTTCCATATGTCTCCTTTCCAAAACTGATATGCCAAGAAAATCTCTGCAATAGATTCTTGTCTTTTTCAACTTGATTCTTCACATTGTTGACCCTTCTGTTATTTTAAAGAAGAACATAATTTCTCCTGACCATCTGGATCTTACTGTAGCACATTGCTCTGTGTAAGAAGTCCAAGGGTCACAAAGGAACAAATTAAAATATGGATGCCTGTGAGTCTTCCTTTTCCATATTTATATGTAATTGCCATTAAGGATAAAATGTTGTATTAAAAATGTTATGTTTGGCTCATGATGGAATCTACTAAAGTCAGATATATTGTAGTAAAAATAATGTTTGTTTAATGACTTCATTTAACTGCTAGCTATTGTTAAACAAAGAGACAAACAAAGGTATTGTTCCTAAGATAAGAATAAATGAATTAAAAATCTGCCCTGACCATGTCTTTAGATATATGTATATTTCAAAATGCTTACTTTATGTTTAAGAATTATTTGTCAGCACGTTGAGGTGGCATCTGCCTACCTACTCCAAGCACTCTGGAAGGCTGAGATAGGAAGATTGCAAGTTCAAGAACTTGCCTAAGAAAGAGACAAGAGGGCCCAGCAGGATGGCTCAGTGGTCTAAAGCGCCTGCTTAGGAAAGCTTAGGTGGCTGCAGGGACCACCATCTGATCCCCAGCACCACATGCTTCTCCAGCCCTGCCCTCAGGGCAGGCTGAGCCAGCCATAAAAATAAATAAACAAACAAAAGTTTATTTATTTATTTATTTTTGTCTTTTTGAGACAGAGTCTCGCTATGCAGTTGAGGCTGGCCTTGAGCTCACTTTTGTAGCCCAGGCTGGTCTTGAACTCGTACTGATCCTCCTGTCTCAGCCTCCCGAGTGCTGGGATTACAGGCGTGAGCCACTACACCCTGCTACAAACAAAAGTTCTGAAACAAAAAAAAATTAAAAAGAAAGAAAGAAGAAACCTTTGATGACAAACGACTTACAAAATACTTTGTTTTGCTCTGTTATACATTAACAAAAATGATAACTGAATCCATCCAGTTGGCTTGTAATTTAATTTTCTGTGCATATTTTGGTGACAAAGAGATTGCAAACAGAATATACCAGTAACTCCTATAAAATGGGCATAAAAGTGGAAGAAAGATTTGAGCAGGTACTTGCTAAAAGCAAGTGTCTAAATAGTCCAGAAGGCCAGGGAACTAGCTCAGGGGCACAAGTGCTGCCTGCCAAGTGCAAGGTCCTGGGTTTGATCCTGGTTATGAAAAAAAAAAAAAAAAAGCTTAGAAAGCACTAAAAAAATGTATAGTTTTGTTATAAATTATGGAATTGCGTATCAGTTTTTTTTTTTTTTTTTGGGTATTGGGGATTGAACTTAAGGTCTTGTGCTTGCCAGCCAGGTGCTTATACATTTGAGCTATGCCCCCAACCCCATGTGTTTATGTTGAAATTATATATACTATGTACACTAGGTTAACTAACATTAAAATGACAAAACCAACTGTTGGTGATATAAGGAGCAACTAGAACTCTCACACATTACTTTTAAGTGTATAAATTAATTCTGATACTCTAAACATGGTTTTCTTTATTAAACTTGAAGGTATCTATATATGCTGATCTAGTAATTCTACTGTTAGTGTGTAGCTAATGGAAACACATAGCTATGTAGACCAAAAACATTTGCAAAGAAATGTTTCTAATAACATTATTTAAAACATTGCCAAAGGGCTGGGGAGATAGCTCTGTGGCACAAGTGCCTGCCTGGCCAGGGCAAGGTTGTGAGTTTGAACCCCAGTCCCACAAAAAAAAAAAAAAAAAAAAAAAAAAGAAAAAAGAAAACATTGCTAAGGTAGAAATATGCCAAATGTTTTATTAGTAGTGTAATAGATAAATGATGTGTTCATATCATGAATTTTTTTTGTGTGTGTATTTAATACAAGGTCTACAGGGTTTTTGGGGTCTTGCTTCTTAGATGCGACTTGTACTGTTTCTCCTGTTTCCAGCCTCCCAAGTGCTGGGATTACCGCATGTGCTGCCACACCCAGTCTCAACTGACAGTTTCAATGGGCCCAGAGGATGGGGCTGGCACTGCCCCCAATGTCAGGGATGAAACCCAGGCCACTGCATTCTGCCTAAGCAAGCACTTCAGTCCACTGAGTTATGTGGCTGGCCCACATGAACTATTATACAATAATTTAATCAGTCTTTGTTTTTGTTTTGTGGTACCAGGGATTGAACTCAGGAGTCTGCACTTGCCAGGCAAGTGCTTATTTTCCTGAGCTATCTCCCTGACCCTATACAATAATTTAAAAGAACTGATTCAGTGATGGAGACCACTACGATGTGGCGCTGAGTAGGATTTAAAATCAACCAATTGGCCTCCCATATTAGCTGTGAGTCTGTCCAGAGCCTAGGCCCTTGTCTGGAGATGGGCAATGAACTCATAGCACAAGGAACTTCTGTGAGTCACTTGTCCTGGCTGAGGCCTGTGGTGGCCTGTGATGCTATGAGGCTTCAAAGGACAAGACAAGCCCACAGCTGAAGATGCCTGGCTGCAACCCCAGTTAACTAGATAAAAACTGTAGCGTGAGACATCTCCTGCAGTGAAAGCCTTCAGGGAGATAACATAGTTCTCCTGAATTAATATAATCTGTTATTTAGAGAAGTCCTTGAACTGACTCCCAAGGTCCTGCTCAGAATCCTAAGCTTTGTTCAGTGCGCCCCCCCCCACCTTGTTTGAAAACCAAATGCATATGAACCAACTAGAGAAGTTCTTGGTCTCAGTCCCTAGAGAATTTCAAATCCCTCCAATCTCTGTCTCCTTTCTCTCTCTCTCCCTCCCTCCTCTCTCTTCTTTCAAGACAAAGTCTTCATATAGTTCGGACAGGCCCTGAACTCACTATATAGTCCTGGCTGGCCTCAAACTTGTTGCTGGTATTATAAGTGTGTGCCACCATGCCCAGCCAAAAGAATCTCAAATTCTGTTAGAGGTTTTCCTTCCTCCTGGAACCCTAAAATTATGCCAGCTGCCTCTTTTACTTTAAGCCTTCACTGTACATTTGGAGATTTTAGGCCTGAACAGTCTCCACTTGTTTGGATGTGTAATTGTGATAATATAGCTTCCACGTAGTAACATGAATAGATGTCAGAAATATATTCAATGCAGGACTTTAGGCACAAAAATACATACTGTATCATTCCAGTAGCCTTCACTGGGATCTAATCTGTGGTGCTTGAATAATAGTAAAAAAAGCGGGGTGTGGTGGTACATGCCTGTAATCCTAGCACGTGGGAAGCTGAGGCAGGAGGATCAGTGTGAGTTTGAGACCAGCCTGGACTACAAAAGTGTGCTCAAAGTCAGCCTGAACTGTGTAGTGAGACCCTGTCTCAAAAAGACAAACGAAAAAAAAAAAAAAAAAAAAAAAAAAAAAAAAAAAAAAAAAAAAAAAAAAAAAAAAAAAAAAAAAAAAAAAAAAAAAAAAAAAAAAAAAAAAAAAAAAAAGAAAAAGGATTATATTGATTAGGGAAAGGGTGTGAGGGGTATTTCTGGGATGTTGTTAATGTTCTACAACTTGAACTGGATGATCGTTAGTGGATTGTATTTGTGACACTCATTGAGCTGTACACATAATTTGTGTGTTATTTCTAGCATAACTGATACTTCAGATAAAGAAGAATCACCTCTAGGGGCTGGGGAGATAGCTCAGTGGAATAAGTGCTTGCCTAGCAAGCACAAGGTCCTGAATTTGATCCCTGGTACCACACACACACACACACACACACACACACACACACACACACACACACACAAAGAAGTGTGTGTAGTCTTGTGTAGACTTCTGATTCATTGAGAGATATTCTCTCATTGGATGGGGAACTAAGGAAGGTCCCCAAAAGATGTCCATGACCTGATAACTAGAACTTGTGAATAGATTTATGTAATCTGCAGATTACAGATTACATAAAAAACTTTACAGATGTCATTAACATAAGATTTTGAGGTGGGGAGATTATTCTGGATTATCTTGGTGGGCCTTATATGGTCATAGAGGTCTTTATAAAAGGGGTGAGTAGATGATGCAACATGAGAAAAACTTGACTGGCCCTTGATGATATTGAAGAGGAAAGGGAGGTATGATTCTTAGAATCTAGAAAGTTTCTAGAAGGTAGGAAAAACAAAGAAATGGATTTTCTGTTGGGGTCTCCAAAAGGAACAAAACCCTGCCAATGGCTTGCTTTTAACCCTATTAGACTCAATTATAGCCTTCAGAACTAAAAGATATATCTGTTGTTTGAAGCCACCAGGTTGTAGTTACTACATGAGTAGCAAACCGCAACAGTGAGTTACATGTGTAGCTACCAGAATATATTGCACATAATAGGTATTCTGTGACAAATGCATTGAATGAATATTTGAACTTCCAGAGTAGCCAGACTATCAAATAGGATGAAGGAATTTTACAAGTAAGTGTGCTTTTGCTAGATTTCAAGACTAGTGTCATATGCAGTGGCCAATTTTCTTTTAGTCTCTTTCCCTCTAATCTTCAAATTTGAAACTTTTCAGTCCAAAGGCTCATGGTGAACAGAGCCTGAATTCTGTATCCAGATGCAGCAAATTGAAGATGTGGATGTGGATGATAAGAGCTTCTCCTTAGTCCATCTGAGGCATTCATTTTTCTGTAAAAAAATAAGAATTCTTGACAAAAGTAGAAAAAGAATCTAGGAATATTAGTCATTTGACATCCAAGACAGAATTCTCCATGTATACTATTTAGGATTTAGTCACAGAATGACTGCACACTATGGTCAGGTAAAGAGAGGGTGGTCTTGGTGTTTTACTGCAGAGAGATGCTGTTTTTATGTGCTGTGGATGCTGAATCAAAATCCAGTGTGCTGCGATAGGCCTATCATGCCAGAGTGAATTGACTCAATCTGTGGAATAGAAGTGGCAATAAAGTCAGGGTTCTGGAGCCAGCGGAATCCAACTATCATAACAGAAGCTCAGGAACGCTGTTTCTGCCAAGAGTGTAGACCGCATATTGAGCCCTTGCCTGTTGAGCAACGTTCCAGAGACTAGGAGATGGCACTCTTGCACACTACAGGGAAGGCTAGAGCTGCTCCTCAGTGCCCGGAAACTGCACACACCACTCTCTACCAAGCGCTGAAGAGGCAGGGAATGGAGAGCTCTGGGTGATCTAGCATTGCTTTAGCCAATAGGGATTGAATACTTCCTAAAACTCTATTCAGATTGTTAGATTGGGTTACATTTATTTTTTATTCTTATGATTTTCATTTTTCTATATATTTACTACAGGGTCTCACTAAGTAGATTGGACTTGTAGTGATCCTCCTGTTTTCCGCCTCTTAAGTGCTGGGATTGCAGGCACCAGCCACCATGCCCAATCAGTTGCTGTCTCAGTGTACCCTCGGGGCGGGGCCAGCATGGCATGCTGGGGATTGAATACCAGTCCCTACACCTGTGTAAGCAGGCACCTTAGTCTCCTGAGCTATCTCCCTGGCTCTTCTCAGTCATATTTTGTTCACCATTATAGTTGTCTACAAATGTTAAAAAGTAGTTTGTTGATACATGAGACATTCTTCACTCATACATGAATTGTGGATCTTATAGTAATCTTATAGTCACAGGATGTGGACAGTATTATTAATGTGAGACTAACTTTTATACTGCCTTTGTTCCAGGCTCATTCTCTCATGTCTGTGAAAAAGACATTCCTGATCTCCAGTTATGTCTTCTTTTTTATTGCCAACATTTTTACTTTGTGTTTCCATATTAATCATGTTTTATTCAGCCTATTCATATTCTATCATTTGTGTATATCTTTAAGAACTATGTCTAATTCACTGATAAAGATCTGGGTCCTGGAAAAATTCTTTATGTATAGGGCATGTTTAGCATGAGATAGTTACCAATCTCTCTCTCTCTCTTTTTTTTTTTTACCGATATCTTTTTAATCATCCTCAATGTAAATTATTACCCAGTGAGGCATTCCTCAATACAAATTCTTAACTCCATTAAACATTTCTCATTTCTTCCAGCCCTGATCCAGCACTAGCATTTATTCCACATTGTGGCTATCAAACTGAGTCATATAGCCGGGTGTGGTGGCTCATGTTTGTAAGGCCAGCACTTGGGACGCTGAGGCAGGAGGATGGATGTGAATTCAAGATCATTGTGCACTACAAAAGTGAGCTCAAGGCCAGCCTAAACTTTATAGTGAGACACTGTCTTGCTTTGTGAGTCAAATTCACCCGATTTACTTCACAGGTTTGTTTCTGATGGTCTCGGGAGACTGACACCAAACTCATTCTCACCGCAAGGCCTCTGGTGTGCTGTGTGCTGAGTCCAAATGTCACCACCTCTGCAATCTTTATGGCTCATCTTTAAAGACATCACTTCTTTAAAACCTCCTCTCTGCCATTAGCTACTGCTATTGTAATGAACACCACAGATGGCATAGCTTAAGCAGAAGATGCTTATCTCTTCATGGTTCTTTTCCCAAATCGAGTCGCATTTTGAGACCTGGGGGTTAAAGCTTTGGCATGGAGTGGGAGGGGCACAGTTCATCCCACGTTAGTCTGTAGCCCCAGTTTTTCTCTCCTCTCTGTGTCCCTTCAAAGAATTTACTGTGATCAGATATTTCGGTGATCATTTGTTTGCCATTTATCTTCTCAGTGGAGGTTTCAGTCCATACTCAGCAGGCTCCACGGTAGAGTGGCACATGGCAGAGGGCAGCAGCTCAGGACAGCAGAAAACAGCAAAGAGCAAAGAGTTACCAATCTCAAAAGTGTACAGAGGTGTATGTTAAGAACATTAATTGCAGTACTATTTATCATAGTGAAAGTCTGGGAACTTCAGTTGCTTGTCAGTTGGGATCTGGTTAATTGAAAGCAAAAAATAGCATGTAGGCATTACGTTAGTTATTAAACTAAGTCAATATTTGTTGGTGTGGAAAGATGTTCATGTGTGGTAAATATTTAGTAGAAAAAGAAAAAGTGCTTTACTCTAATTTTGTCATGTATACAAAATTATGTGTATTTAACCTTGTGCCCATACGTATCCCCAGAATAGTAATGAATATTAAAATGTTTACAGAGAATAGTATTTTGTGTTCTTAATGTTTTTCCACATTTTGGATTTTTCAGTGAACACTTTATTTATTCATTTATTTATGCTTAATATATTTGCTACAGGGTCTCACTATGCAGCTCAGACTCATAGTGATCCTCCTGTTTTCAGCCTCCTCAGCACTGCCACGTACCACCACTCCTAGTCTTGGCGGCCAGCTCAGCATGAATGGGGGTGGAGCTGGCATGGCATGTGGTGCCAGGGTACACTTTATTTTATTAGAAAAATAGCCCTGCATTGAGATGGTGATTGAGACCGGGCCTGGTGGGCTGCACCTATAACCACAGCACTTGGGAGGCTGTAAACAGGAAAATCATGAGTTCAATCTATAAAACACTTTTTTATTTTTATAGCAGGACCAGAGTTTGAACTCATGACCTTGTACCTGCCAGGTAGGCACTTGTGCCACGGAGCTATTTCCCCAGCTCCACAAAGAAAGACAATTTCAAAAACTTTATTCCTTATGTCTTAGAATTCTTTAGGGGGTCATTGCATAGTGTTCTTAATGAGAGCCATTCAAATGTTGCAGGAATATTTGGCAACATCTGGAGATACTTTTGTTTATTATGACTTGCTGGCAGTACTACCAGGATCTAGTGGTAGAATTCACAGGTGCTTTTAGATACCTTAGGCAAAGGACAGTTCCCCATAACAAGGAATTATGGGGCCTTAATAGTGCTGAAGTTGCTGGGCGTGGTGGCGCATGCCTGTAATCCCAGCACGGGAGGCTGAGGCAGGAGGATCAGTGCGAGTTCGAGACCATCCTGGGCTACAAAAGTGAGTCAAGGCCAGCCTGAACTGCACAGTGAGACCCTGTCTCAAAAAGACAAAAAAAAAAAAAAAAAAAAAAAAAAAAAAAAAAAAAAAAAAAAAAAAAAAAAAAAAAAAAAAAAAAAAAAAAAAAAAAAAAAAAAAAAAAAAAAAAAAAAAAAAAAAAAAAAAAAAAAAAAAAAAAAAAAAAAAAAA
>PVJA010054627.1:0-11499 GCA_004027025.1 Myocastor coypus
GTGGGAATGCAGATTGGTGCAACCATTATGGAAAGCAGTGTGGAGGATCCTTACAAAACTAGAATTGGAAGTTCCGTTCAATCCAGCTATCCCCCTACTGGGAATTTTCCCAGAAGAACTGAAAACTTCATACCATAGCGATATCTGTGCACCTATGTTTCTAGCAGCCCAATTTGTAATAGCCAAATCTTGGAAACAAGCAAAATGTCCATCATTTGAAGAATGGTTAAAAAAATGTGGTATTTTTATACAATGGAATATTACTCATCCATAAAGAATGCTAAGTTTGAAGACTTCATATATAAATGGATGTATATTGAACATATACTCATTAGTGAAATAAACCAGACCTATATGTGTAAATATCATATAGTCTCCCTAATATAAGAACTTTAAAGAAGAAAACAAGAATTTAAGGGCATAACACAGCTGAATGTGTTATGGATTAAACAACGAAGTGACTGGAAGCAGACAAAGCAAAAACATATCAATAGCAAAACCATACACTTGGGATGATCACAAAGTGTTTGATTTGCAGCATTTATTTATTTAGTGTTTGTTTTTTTTAGGGAAGGGTCTACAGGGTGTTCAGGGTCTCACTACTAGATTGAATTCGTAGTGATCTACTTGTTTATAGCCTCTGAAGAGCTGGAATTACAGGTGTGTACTGCAACGCCCAGTCTCAATCGCCATCTCAGTGCATCCTGGGGGCAGGGCTGGCGCAGCAGGCCTGGGGATTGAATCTCCAGCCCCTGTGTCTGCTTGCAGGTGCTTCAATCTCCTGAGCTATTTGGATGGCCCTGTAGCATTACTTTAAAATTAAAGTCTCGAGTGGGAAAAAGACTGGAATAACAGCCACTTTGATAACCTTAACTGAATTACAAGTGGAAATACCCACCTTTTCCGCTCAGAAAACTTGCTGTATCACAGGCTGGAATTTCTGCCCCTCAGAGAGTAGAGCTATTTTTTCCCCTCTCCTTTGCAATTGACAGTAAAAGAAACCAGACAAGTTTTGTGTGTGTGTGCGCGTGTGTGTGTGTGTGTGTGTGTGCGCGCGCGCGCGTAGAGTCTATGAAGGTTTTTCACCTTGTCTACCCTCTTAGTGAGGTTCAAATGTCCAATAATCCTGGACAAGTTCTCCATCTTCATGAAGCTGTACCTTTTTTTGATACCAGGAGTTGAACTTAGGACCTTGCGTTTGCCATGCAAATGCTTATGCTGCTGAACTATATCACCGGCTCTAAACTTTAAAAAAAAACTGTCTTTTTTTGTATTTAGGGCAGGGTGCACACATGGTCTCATTACACAGATCAGACTCATAGTCATCCTGTTTTCATCTTCCCAAGCCCTGGGTTTACAAGTGCATGCTACCCACTCCCAATCTCAATTACCATCTCAGTTTGTGCTGGGGGCAAGGCTGGCATGACAGGCCAGGGATCGAACCCTGGCCGCTGCGTCTGCCTAAGCACATGCTTTAATCCACTGAGCTATCTGAGTGGCCCTAAACTTACTTTTGAATTCCAAGTATATGGAAAAATTAAAATAGCTGCCACAAGGGCTTGCTGGGAACTTCCTTCAGAAGGTGAGCTATCCATTGATTTGACTTCCATTCATTAGGGTCCTGATGAATCTTTTCAGGATTTTGCAGCATATTTCCATCAGGCCAGTGGAAAGAGTTCAAGCAACACAGAAGCCAACAAGTTAAGAGTTTCACAGTTGGCCTTTGAAGTGCAGATTAATGGTGTAAAGAGGCTCTATGAGCCCACAATACCCAGGCTCTACTACCTGAGATGATTAGGATTTGTGCAGACATTGGCACCTCCTATGTGCAGGGGGCTGCCTTGGCAGCACGAATCAGTCAGGTTGTTCATCCACAACCTAGAGAAGGGAGAGAGAACAGTTTTACTTGTTGCAGATACAGAGGCAGGGGACGTTTTTCCTGAAGTTCTGTTGCACCATTGAGGGCAGCACAGCCATCATTTTTTCTCCAACAAAACCTTCATAGTGGTACGGAGTGTAGACCAGGATATCACTGGGCAAATGAGTGTAGATCTAAAACTGATGTGGAAGACTGATGCATTTCAGGAATCTACCAGTAGGATCTGCTCAGGCCTCACCAAGCAATGGGGGGACCCTTCTAATTCATCCCCAGCTCTGCCCTTCGATACCAAGCCCATTTCGCACCTCTGTTGAGCAACAGCAGACAGCAGAGGCTTGGTCCTCAGTCCCTCCTCCAGATATATACTAACTTCTGAAATGGGACCCCAGGATATTTGTACTGGAGTCTATGGACCTTTGCCTCATGGAACAGGGGTCTCTTGCTAGAACACAGCAGTCTCACTTTTAAGGTTCTCTAGGTAGTGTCTGATATCATCAATGCTGAATATACAGGGAAAACCAAGGTTATGGTTCAAACTATTCAATACACTGTGCAAGTCATGCCAGATCCTTGTATTTCTCTTTTTCTTTTCTTTTTTTTTTTTTGTGGGACCAGGGTTCAAACTCACGACCTTGCAGTTGCCCAGCAGGTACTTGTGCCTCGGAGCTATCTCCCCAGCCCCCCCCTTTTTTTTTTTGGATCCTTGTATTTCTCAATTGGTCATTCTCCCTTTGCGAAAAATTGGAAAATCTATAAATAAGGGAAGGCAAGCCAGGATTTTTGGGTCCTTACATATTGGGCTCTATAAATTAAACAAGATTGGGCCAGGCGTGGTGGCTCACGCCTGTAATCCCAGCACTCGGGAGGCTGAGGCAGGAGGATCGGTGCAAGTTCGAGACCAGCCTGGGCTACAAAAGTGAGCTCAAGGCCAGCCTGAACTGCATAGCGAGACCCTGTTTCAAAAAGACAAAAAAAAAAAAAAATAAAATAAATTAATTAATTAAACAAGATTGTCTTGAGATGGAATTTTTATGGAGATACTTTTTCTTTATTGAAAAACTTAAGACTTGGGTATGTCAAATGAAGCTAATCTGTGAGGGGAAAAGTCAGAACTCACAATAGAAAAAAATGTTGGGCCATAACAGAACCTAGAGAATATACTTTTATAATGGAAGAGTTTATAATGGAAGAGTTCTAGGTGCTTCATAATTGACCTTTTGATACAAACTGACCTATTCAATTTGCAACTTGTGGTTCTTGGTGTTGAAGTCTTCTGGACAAACTTGGAAGTCTTCAAACCTTAAGCTCAATTCTGTGAGGGGTTTTTTTTGGCTTTCAAATTGTGTTTTCAAAAAAAAATCAAATTGTGTTTTCCTTATCTAAGATGTAGTAGAAACAACAGAGCCCACCTTCTGGGTAGCTTCTTTATTGGTGTCATAAGCCTATAGAACTGCTGCAGCTTCCTCCATCTTTGAATGTAGAGACTCAGGGGACCCAAGCATTTGCAGCAATTTTGAGTTACTGATTTCCGCAGCATGTCTGTGATCTTGCCAGCCAGGTTTGAATGCACTGTTTAGATGAGCAGGAACAAATGCTGTCCCGGCATTTGCTTCTGTTTTTAGGGATTGTTGCAGCCAGCATGGAAGCAGTCAGGGGCTCCTGGCCCTGCATGTGGACTGGGAGTCTGGGGTGCCCACAAAATCTGTGTAGTAGTGTATGGGCTGTGGACACTGGAGGCGTACTTATACAGTGGCACAGCCCGAGGAGTGGGAAGAACAAGTGTAACTTGAGGGGTGTGGTTTGGCCCCGCTGTGGGAACACCTCCAGACTGGAAGCTGTGAGTCAGCACTTGCTTGGTGGCACGAGCCCTGTCAAAGGGCATAGCCAAAAAACAAAAACAAAAGCAAAATTAAACAAAACAAAATACAAAGTCCATAGCCAAGCGGTCTAGGCACATAGTGGTGGTAGGGAGGCCGTGAGAGGCCAAAGGGTTGCCAGTTGGAGCCAGGTGGTGAGCAGTTGGACAAAACCCAGATCGGCACATAGCACATGGCATTCCTTGGAAGCCTGGAGCTAGCCCACCTTGCTGGCAATGTGGATTAGGCCTCATCTATTCCAGTTTGCTAGATGTGTACTACATAGGTCTTCCTTGGGCCTGTGGAACTGCTGGCATGAAGTTAGCACCAGTTGTAGGCTGGCACTGATTTAAGATTGCACTGGCAGGGAACACTCTCATTCAAGTCCCTTGCTGCATGTACTGGCTGGTTAGGTGAGCCTTTTTCTCCTCCTTCCTTTGGGTTAGGTCAGCATACAATGGCTTGGAGCCCACAATGCACCCATTCATTTCAGTAACAGTTTTGGAGGAGAGGAAAAACAGATAAAACTCAATTTTTTGTTTCTTCCATCCTCCAGCATTGCCTCAGAGCTGGTGGTTGATCTAAAAGGACAAAAATGCTTTTCTTAATTTTTCATCATCAGTGATATCATCTGTGTTCTTTTTTTTTTTTTTAATTTTTATTTTATTTTATTTTATTTTTTTATGTTTTTTGTCTTTTTGAGACAGGGTCTCGCTATGCAGTTCAGGCTGGTCCTGAGCTCACTTTTGTAGCCCAGGCTGGTCTCGAACTTGCATCAATCCTCCTGCCTCAGCCTCCCGAGTGCTGGGATTACAGGCGTGAGCCACCACGCCCGGCCATGTGTTCTTTTTTTAAATTTTTTTTTCTTGTTTCAGAACTTTTGTTTGTTTATTTATTTATTTTTATGGCCGGCTCAGCCTGCCCTCAGGGCAGGGCTGGTGCAGCATGTGGTGCCAGGGATCAAACTGAGGTCTCTGCAGCCGCCCAAGTCCTTCCAAGCAGGCGCTTTAGACCGCTGAGCCATCCCACCTGGCCGTATCCGTGTTCTTAATGTAGAGATTCACTCTCTGGTATCAACCTGTTCTCTCTTACTTCAGTTATTCAAGTTTCTGTTTCAATTTAGCCTGCTGTTCTGCTTTCTTCTGCACATGCCCTACAAACACGACTTTCTCATTGATTTCTTTTCCATTCATCTCTTCCATGGCCCTACCATCATCCACACAGTTCTTATAACTCACAAGGCCAAGGCGTATGGATTTTTTATTGGAATCTCTCATTACCTTGGCACGGAGGGTCTAACCAAAGTGGCTGAGCAGCTTCTTCAGGCTCTTATCATTGACTTCTTCTCCAAAGTTCTTGATATAAACACCAGTGAATTCTTTGGCTTTGGCTCTAAGCTCAGTCTCTGTTCTTTGTGAGACTTGAGTTTGCCCCCAAACACCTTGTGGTTATTGAGAAGCATGCCATTCACCTTCTTGATGGATTTGTTAGTATCTTCTTGGGTCTTGAAGTGGCAGAGGCATAACCCTTAAAGCCATTCCCATTACACCACACCTTATAGGTTGGGATGTTTGCAGAAGCAGAGAAGGTATCATAAAATGCCTTCTTACCTAGATTTTTCTAGTTTCTCCATGAAGACATTTATCACACCAGATTTTTCTCACAAAGGGATCCCTCTGAGAACACAAGATTCAGGTTGGCAGGGGTGGGGATATAGCTCAGTGGACCAAGTGCTTGCTTAGGTAAGTGTAGGGGCTAAAGTTTGATCCCTGGCATTGTGTGCCATGCTGGCCCTGCCCCCAGGTGTACTGAGCTGGTGATGGAGTCTGGGCTTGGTGGGGCATGCCTGTAATCCCAGTACTAGGGAGGCAGAAATCAGGAGGATCACTACAAGTCTGAGCTGCGTAGTGACACCCTGGAAAAAAAGACTCAGATTGGCTTTCCTTTAATCATTTCAAAATTCATGGTGTCTTTTTTTTTTCTTTTCCCCTTTCTTTTCTTTGAAAGTTGACATATTGCATATTGTCCTCACAGTCATTCTACAGAGTACAGTGTGTGGGCATGACCCACCTCCCTATTGATGTTGCTTAGAAAAGAAGAAAATAAAAGTAATGTAGATTTAGAAAGGTTAATGTTTAATTGTTTGATCAATCTTTTATACCTATATGTATTAATCTAAACTGATCTGATGATGAAAATATGTAATATAACAATTGTTAAATTTAAACAATAAAAAAATTGAAACAAAAAAAAGTTCATGGTGTCAAGGGTCTTTCATGTTAGCTGGCTGCTAGAAGTTCACATAGACATAACCCAGGGAGCAGAGGGTGATCCTCAGACCAAGATGGACAGCACAGGCTCTGTAAGACTGAGCTTTTCATACAGCATGGCCTCAGTGATGCCCAAGTGCAGATCGCTCACGTGGAGGGAGGCCTTGGGGGATAGTTATGTGTTCATCTCCTGCCCCCCACCACCCTGAGCCCTACCAGGAGGACTTCTCACAGGGGCCACTGCAGAACAAAAGGGGCTCAGTGGTTCAGAGGTGGCACAGGGCAGCACAAAGGAAGATATAGTCAGGCAGCTCTGAGGTAACACGGGAAGCTGGGGTTGGCTCACATAGGATACAGAACCTCAGATAGCTCTGTGGCACAAATGCCTGCCTGGTAAAGGGCAAAGTTGTGAGTACGAACCCCGGTCCCGCAAACAAACAAAAAATCAATAGGAACTCGGGAGTTTATTTTTAGCTATCCTGACTCAAGCTCCAAATTACAAAAGGAACAAGAAAATCAATGGGGAAATCCCCTACTGAAGAGAGAGGAAAATCCTTCTAGAGCTAGCCAGACACTGTACACAGTGGCCTTGAGGATATGTATTTCTTCATAAATACAGGGCCTGGGCTCCAAGCAATTTAAGATTATAGTAGTCAGGGAAGGGGAAACCAAATCTTTGCAGGTGCTGATGAGGCGAACCTTGGACCGTGGCACAGTGAGAAGGGTAGTGCAGACACGTGGTGTGCTTGTCCAGTGGCAGGAGTAAGAGCAGGTGCCTGATGGAGTGGCGGGCTGGAGGCACAGGCATGTGGATCACCACCACACTGATGGGTGGCTGGAAGGATGCAGACTGAAGCAGGGCTTGGGCAGGCCAGAGGCGTGCAGAAGTGATTTTCTCGGTGGCTCTCTGAGGAGGATTCACTTTTTTTTTCCTTTTTAAAAAGGTTTCAAAATGTTCTGAGCCTTTTCTTTTCTTTTCTTTTTTTTTTTTTTTTAGAATTTTAAAATTCTATTTTATTTTATTTTTTCTTGTTTCAGAGCTTTTGTTTGTTTGTTTGTTTGATGTTTATGGCTGGCTCAGCCTGCCCTGAGGGCAGGGCTGGCACAGCATGTGGTGCTGGGGATCTAACCGTGGTCCCTGAAGCCGCCCAAGCTTTCCGAAGTAGGCGCTTTAGACCACTGAGCCATCCTGCCGGGCCCCACGTTCTGAGCTTTTAAAAATTTCTCTGCCTCTCTCTCCCTCTCCATTTCCCTTACTCTTCCCCCTCCCCCTCTGCTTCTCCCTCTCCCTGGCCCTGTCCCTCTACTCCTTCTCCCTCTGCTTTAGGTTGTTTAGCTCAAAAGTGGTGCTGGCAGCAGTGACTCCAGATAGAGAGAGGCAGCCTGGGCAGTCACAGCTTCATTTATACCCACCTGCCCCAAGGGCCACTGGTTGAAGGGCACCTTGAGACCTGGATCTGGAATTGATTATTGAAGGGAAAATATTTAAAGGGCTTTTAGGCACATGTGCAGATGTTTGTTGTTGCCCAATGATACTGGCTTATAGCATGGATTCTGCATGTGGCAACTACAGGTTTAGAGAGGATGAGAAGTGTTTTTCACCCTAGTAAAAGTGTTAAATTGTACCTTGAAGGGATGCAGAAGGCTATTCTGGATATTTTTCTCTTTATGCCCCTCCCCCATATACTAGTCAGTCTGTGGGGTTGTGATGTATTACATCACAAGATATGGGAGCATTTTTCTTTAGTCCTAATTCTTTGTTGACTGACTCATCATGTTGCAAGAAGATTTCATACCCACTCAAGGGCTTGCTAAAAACAATCAAGGAAGGAAAGAAGCTCTTCTAGTTATTCATAGACAGGACCATTTTGTTACAGGCTACACACCTTCACATCTTCAGGATGGGCCTTGAATCTCTTCTCTGACCCTACAGATGGAATCCGAGATAACTTGGATGTACAATGACCCTGCTTGGGTTGATAAATGACCCCTTCATAAAGAGAACCTTACAGCAGCCCATATACTAGTTAATGAACAGATGATGGCGGGGCACCTAGACTTTTCCAGTGGCCCTTGAAATACTCTAATTTTTGTAAGAAAAAAAGTCAGGAAGGTGGAGGTTACTTCAGGATTTGTAAGCTGTTAATCACATCATGACATTTATGGGAGCACTTCAGGATTTTGCTCTCACGGTGAGTGTTTAAAATATGGTTGTTTTGGGGCCCGGTGGGATGGCTCAGTGGTCTAAAGTGCCTGCTTGGGAAAGCTTGGGCGGCTTCAGGGACTGCGTTTGGATCCCCAGCACCACATGCTGTGCCAGCCCTGCCCTTGGGACAGGCTGAGCCGGCCATAAAAATGACTGAATAAACAAATAAAGGTTCTGAAACAAGAAAAAAATAAGTAAAAATTAAAAAAAATATTAAAAAAAGTAAAATAAAATATGGTTGTTTTACTATCCTTCTCCATCCTTAAGATAACAACATTTTACCTTTAGTTTTACTTTACCCTCTATTAACCATCAGGCCCTTATGTGCTGCTTACAGTAGTGGTTGTCATATACATGAACAGCTTTTTTTATGTGAGCTCAGCAGTTTTTCTCTTTTACATTTTTGTATCATTTGTTAATAACACAGTTTGGGTTATAGATTTAATGCTTCCATCTGGGTTGGCATCTAGTCAACATGATATCAAATTTGGTTTTCTCACACATCATCAAATTGTTAAGCTAATTAAACCAAAATCCCCCCGTGTGAGGAGAAAAAACTCCAACTAATGAATAAGAAGGCAGCTGCTTAGATAATATTCAATTCTTCATTCATATGAAGCCCCAATAATCTCTGTAGCATCATGGGACACATCAATAAATGTTATTAAAATATATTATTATATATTTATATTGGTCATCAAAAGGACTAAGTTTTGTGAACAGTAAGATTTATTTATTTATTTATTTATTTTTTGGTGGGACCAGGGTTCAAACTCATGACCTTGCACTTGCCAGGCAGGCACTTGTGCCGCAGAGCTATCTCCCTGGCCCCGTGAACAGTAAGATTTCAAGATGCTATGATACAAAGATTTTCACATGGCTATGGCCATTGATTATTATTGTTTTTGTAGTGTATTAAATGTATTCATCCCTGAAGATTTGTAGCTCTTTCAAAGTGTGGAATAGGGATTGTTTATGCTGACAGAATTTTCTTTCAGTTCCACACCTTGCCTTTACCAAAAAGCTTATGTGATATGCAAGTAATTAAAGATCAATAGGTTAGGTAAAAGTTTTTTCTGTATTATATAGAGATGATTGATTTAAAATGTTGTACTATATCAAAATGAAAATTTAACCGTTACAAAATGTCATAATGATTTTTATTTTTTGCATAAAATACGTAACAACATATAGGGATTTAAATATTAGAATATCCATAGTTAATAGAAAATGACAATTCTTTTATATGTTCTAAGGCACTCGATATTTAGATAATATAGTAATAATAACCTTATTGGTTTCATTACAATGTAATGTCATTAACCTTCTCTTCTGGATGCTCAACAACTGAGGTTTGGAGACCAAAAAGTACAAAAATAGGTGAGCTAAGAGGATAACCAATATTTTGTTCCTAGCCTTCCAAGGTCAGTGAAGACCTAATAAGTAAAAGAACCTCTGTCTCAGCATCCTATAATTCAGTGAGCCCCTGGTCTTCTGATCAAGGAGACTTTGAGATCACAGAGGAAAGTGATCAGTGATGTATACTGCATTCAAGGAAAGTCATCGGGAGAGAAAAAAAACCTCCCTAGCTTTCACAGAAATCTCCCAAACATTGGTCAAGCAATGACCATGACTCATCCAGACAACTGATACTGACACAAGAGCTAAAAAGTGCTATCCATGGTTCCAAGGGAAATCCTGAGGAGACATAGCTGATCTAGATAGCTAGCAAAAGATTAATATAGATCTTACTTTAACTTGATCTTGAACATCCAAAAGAAAAGTATATCCATAAGAAAGAAGATTGTCTGCAGAATCCTCTAAATGCTGCTTCTCCAACTTCAGCTGACCACCCATTGCTTGTGACTACAAAACAAAAGGGGCTGAGGTAGGCAGCTGCTGAAGCTGGAAATTGATCACACATTCAGGGGCAAGGGAATGCTGGTCCAAGAATAAAGAGCTTAGGTAAGCCGCATGAACAAGCTGCTTTAGTAAAGAGAATGCCAAGCCCTAAGACAATCCAAGCAATAGGTTGCTAGGCAAAGGGGTGTCAATGTGACACCAACCTGCCAAACATATAAATAAATGCACTATGAACTGTGGTTGAACAGCGTTTTTCCTCCCATCTGGAGAGAGGGCTCCACCTGACCTCAGTTTTCTGTCTCTCATTTTTATTTCTCCATACTCTCACCACCTCTTCCTCAGGAGTTTTGAGAGCATCAGGTCCTATCCAAGTCTGTGATTCTGGCAGTCTTTTCGGACGGATTCTATGAGGCAGTCATGTATAAGGACTCTTCCTTTAATAGCCTTGCCATTTCATGTTTTGTTAGAGTTCGCACAGTAACTCTAATTTTGAAACTTCACATTTTTCAATTCAATGATCATTCTTCTTAATCCTCTTAGGATTTTGGGAGAATTCCTCACTGCTTGCAGATGTGGTGGAAAGCAGGGGGCTTGTCATATCATTGAATGTGCATGGATCATCTAAGGAAGTGGTTTTCAACCTTTCGAATGCCATGACCCTGCAATATAGTTCCTCATGTTGTGGTGAACCCAAACCAAAAAATAATTTTGGTGGCTACTTTAAAACTGTAATTTTGCTACAGTTATGACTCGGAATGGCTTCACACGACCCCTGTGTTTTGGTAGTTCGATCGCCACTGGGGTCATGACCCACAAGTTGAGAAACACTGATCTAAGGGCTGAACATATGGTTTAGGCTTGGAAAATCAAATACCTTATTTGGGTTTCTTTTTTTTTTTAATGTAAAAAAGCTTACATTTCTCCTTTATTAGATAAGATATAGATGAGCAAAGAGATCACTAAAAACAAACCTGAAATGTATCTCACAGCAAAGTACACTTTACAGATGAAAACAGATGATTTCACAGTGGAAACAGAAGTTTACATTGTAAATAATGCCACTTTCATAAATAACACAAATACACAAGGCCCTGAACTCTAGATCTTTACACACACAGGTTATAAAATGCATTTCTGAAAAACCTAGTATTTCTTTGTGGCAATGCTGCTCAAATCCAGGGGCACTGTAGCACTGAGGTGTGCACCCTGCTGTTTTAATTTTTAATATATGGTCTAGCTAAGTTGTCCAGGCTGGCCTTGAACCACACAGCCTCCTGCTGTAGCCTTTCAAGTAGCCATGAGTACAGGTGCTCTCCACTGTGGCTAGCTTGAAAAATGAAAAAAAAATCAAAACAAAACAAAAAAAAAAGCCAGGCATGGTGGCGCACGCCTGTAATCCCAGCACTCGGGAGGCTGAGGCAGGAG
>PVJA010054628.1:0-11499 GCA_004027025.1 Myocastor coypus
TGGAGGGGTTAAAAAAAGGGGGGGGGGCGGGGAAAGTGAAGGCAGGCCAAGGATCATGACCCAGCAGGCGCGCGGGCTCAGCTCCCAGCGGTTTGGTTTGGGCTGGGCTGGAACAGGAAGTTATTCGCGGGAACGCTGAGGCGGTGCAGAGGGGCGCAGGGGCTTACCTGCGGCGGGTGGGCAGGCTCAGTTCCCAGGGGTGCGGTTTGGGCTGGGCTGGAACAGGAAGATAGTCGCGGGAACGCAAAGGCGGGGCAGAGGGGCGCAGGGGCTAACCCGCGGCGGGTGCGCAGGCTCAGCTCCCAGCGGTGCGGTTTGGGCTGGGCTGAAATCCAGGCTTTCTGAGAGGTCCAATTGTAAAACCTTCTCTGAGATTCAAGGTAAATAAAAATGAATAGTTATTACTTCTAACTTTCAGTAGCACAAGATAAGCATTGCTTTTCTGAAGAAAAAAAGAAATGGATAGAAAACCAAAAGACCAAAACAAGTGCATAACTCAGCAACAAAATGGGAAGCTGTATTAAAATAATATATTTTCTATTCTATGTTTCTTCTGGCTCTACATAAGTTTTAGTATTTGCCTTTCTAATTCTATATGATACAATATTGCTTATATAATATTATTATATTATTATTTTTAAAGAAAAAGTATTAAAAACATCAGAAACAGTACAGAATTTCACTAAACAAACTAATGAGAATTTCACAGTATTTGTTGTAACGTGTAATGCTGTCTTCAGATTAGTTGTTTATATTACTGGATATATGCATACAAAATTGGAGGAAGAAAGAAAAGAAAAAAATACATATAAGAAATTAGTAAGATTTGCCGAGCGTGGTGGTGCACGTCTGTAATCCCAGCACTCAGGAGGCTGAGGCAGGAGGATCGGTGAGAGTTCAAGACCAGCCTGGCCTACCAAACTGAGCTCAAGGCCAGCTGTACAGCGAGACCCTGTTTCAAAAAGACAAAAAAAAAAAAAAGAAATTAGTAAGAGAAAAAGAAAAATAAGAGCAAAAAGGAGACAAAAGAAATTAAGAATTAACTGCTCCTTTCCATAGACCAGCAGAAATCCATAGTATGGCTATCTAAACCATCCTACTTATATACATAGATGCATCTCTTTCACCCACTCTCTCACCTGCCCTTCTCATCAATTCAGCAGTTCCTTCTTTTTGAACAGAATTATTCCTTTTTCCCACTATTTACTGTGCACTTCAGATTATATTTTCTCTTTCACGTTGCACATTGAGGATAGTATATGTTTGCACAGGGGGCTTGCTTTACTTGATGTAAGAGTGTGGTCCCTAGTTTCATCCATTCACCAATACAAGCCTCAAATTTATCCTTTCTTATAGCTTACACAATATATTCTATTGTGTAAAAGTACCTCTTCTTTATCCATTCTTCTGTTGGTGGGTATTTTATTTGTTTTCATGAGTCAGCTCTGACAAATTGTATTGTTACAAACACGGGTGCACAAATAACACTGTGCTATGATTTCAGTTATTCTGGAAAAATAAGCAGAAGAGGAAGGACAAGCTTGAATAAGACATCCAATTCTAATGTTTGAGGAATCTCCACAGGTATTTCCACAGTGTTTGTACCAGTCTGCATTCCTATCAATAGTAGGACTGTTGGTTACTGCTGGGATTCTGGAGAACTGCAACTTATGAGCCTAAGCATTTAGGTGCAATAACTCATCTGGTGCAAAATCTAACTATCTGAGATCTTACAAAGATGACAGGTAGTCTTAGAATCCTGGTGAATAAGTTCCAACCTACCACCTGCACAGAAGCTTTGTTGAGTGCCAGCAAGTCACCCACAACATTAGTGAGTGCTGAGGCCTATCCTGCAGGACTACTGTAAGACAAACTTTACTGATCTATGTGCCACTTCTCTCCCACAACTTCTGATCCAGGTGATAACATGGAGCTTCAAAAATGTCAAAACAGGAGCAAAAAGCAATCCGAACCTTCAAATCCACCCAGAACAAGACCAATAGAAAAGGAAACATAAGAATGCGGTATGCACACACCTTGTATTTCTGAAATTATAGCAACTGAAGTTAAGAAACAAGTCCATCAGGCTATACAAGAAATAAAATCTGAAATAATCTCTCAGGTCGAAAAAGGAATGATAGCAGTCATGAAAAAGTTGCTCAGCACAGTTAAGAAGAAATAAGTAAAAGCTAGAGATAAATAGAAAAATGATGGATCATTAGATGAATACTGGAGGACAGAATTACAACATATGAAACATATTCCAACAAAGATGCAGGTAATTAGGAATTCCACTGAAAGCTGACAAAGCCTCTTATAGTAAGTTGAAGATAGATGTTCAGACCTGGATGACAGAGGGGCAGTTAATGAATGTGGAAGGAAAAAATCTATTAAAATTAACAAGGAACCAAGAAATAATAATTCACCAGCTACAGCATGACACAAAGAAAAATAATATAAGAATAATAGGTTTCAGTGAAACAGAAAGAAAACACAAATGTCATAAAAGGACTATTTGCAGAAGTATTGTAAAAAAAATTTACAAATATAAGAATGGAATCTGACATACAGGTGAACTACACACCAAAAGATAAAATCTAAGCACATCTACACCTAGACACATTATTATCAATATCTAAGAAATTCAAGAAAAGAGTAGAATGTTAAAAGCAGTTATAGAGAACAAACAGATCACCTGTGATGGAAAGCCGACAAGAGTCAGGGCAGAATTCTGAACACAGATCATCAATCACAAAGAGCATGAAGTGAATTACTTCAGATCCTGAAAGAAAAGAACTACCAACTCAGGCTGATAAACCTCCACAAAAATATATCAATTTCAGTGAAAAGGTAAGATACTTCCATGAAGAAGAACAAGTGAAGAAATTCATGACTAGTAAACTCATCCGACAAAATGTACTGATAATTATTCTAGAAAGTGACAGAAACAACTGTAGCTTCAATAACAATAGGAAAAAGGAATGACTAAAGAAAACAAATAACTAAATAGTTAAAGTGTGGAACCCGTAGCAGAATAATAGCATGACAAGACATGGGGGTAGGTAGACAGATCATGAACAAAACTCTAATTGCATGGGAAGTACTTCAAAGAAGCAACAACTGAGATTCCATCTTCTTGAAAAGTCCTGCACTTTCAAATAAGCATCAACAGAATGAAATGAAAAATGAAAGTCCATGACATTGAAAAATTTTTACTCAACTATCCCTTTGACAAAGATTTTCTATCTAAAACATAAGGAGCTTTAAAAAACCAGGCCTGCAAAATACAAACACCCAATCCAAAAATAAGCATTTATAATTAACACACACTTCTCAGCAGAAGAAATACAAATGGCTAGTAAATATATGAAAGCGTGTTTGATATCTGGTGATTCAAGAAGTGCAAATTAAAAAACAGTAAGATTCCATCTCACCACAGAAATAATGGATATAATCAAAAAGCAAGCCATAATAAATGCTGGAGAGATTGTGGGGTACTACTAACTGCTTTCCACTGTTGGAGACAGTGCAGACTGTTTCAACTACTATGGAAATCTGTGCTGAGATTCACTAATGTCTTAGTTACTTTTTACTCAATGCGGGGACCAATACCCAACACTAAAAATGACAGAAGGAAAGGTTTATTTAGCTCACATTTGGTGGAGGTTTCCGTCCATATTCGACTAGCCCAAGGCTGAGTGGAACAGGGCAGAGAGCATCCAGTTCATGGTGGTGGAACAGCAACAAAATGGTGGCCAAGGTAGCCAACCAAAGAGGGCAGCACAAAGAAACAACTCTAGTCTGTCTCTCTTTATATTCCTGTCAGGCTCTCTGCCTTAGGATATCCACCCTAGACCACACCTGTAGTCCCAACCCTACGCAGACCGATAATCCCATCAGTACTAAAACACATAATCCCAGTGACTTATGAGTCAAGTTTCAATCTATAAAAGTCCCCGCCCAATGACTATATGAGGCTTTGGGGGAACAACTTGACATAAACCATAACATTCCGCCCCTGGACCCTCAAAGTCTCATACATATCCCTTTTTACAAAAGATGTTTTAGTCCATCTTGAAGATTTGCCAAAGTCCCAACAGTTTCAGCATTGCTGAAAAGTCCAAATCCCAAGTCTCCTCCAAGATCTAAGGCAAACTCTCAACTGTGACCCCCTGTACAACAGAAGAGTTAAACATGTCCAACATTCAAAGGCATAAGATAAATATTACAATTCCAAAAGTTGTAAATAACAGCATAATACAAAACATTGGGAAGAACACATGTCCAAAATCCAGCAGAGTAAACATTAAAAGCCACAGTTCCAACTGGAACATCTGAAATAGTCTGCACTGAGTTGTGAGCATCATGCAACTCCGCTGCTATGGCAATCTTGGTGGTAATTTCCATGGCTTCTCTCTTAGACCGGTTGTGCTCCCTCTTAACACAATCTACATTCCTGGCTTTTCCAAACTTCTGGGATTTCCACTGAACAGGCTTCTCACATCCAGCTTTACACACTTCCCTCTCAGGGACACACTGCCTGGCCTCCCAGGCCTTCTTGTGAAATTGAGGTGGAAGCCTTCTTAACCTCAGTATTCACACATTCTGCATATGCCTATGTGGATAATCCCAAGGGTTGCTGCCAGCTGGAGCAGTAGCTGGGCTTCCTTCTTTCTTGGCTGAAGGGATCAAGGGCCTAGATCGCTGAGCACTCTGACCCTGATTCCAAAAAACGTATTCTCCATGCAGGCGCCATTTTAGAACCTGGTTTGGCCGCTATCGCCATTCTGGTACTTGGTTCTCTGTGGCTTTCTTCTCAAGGCAAAGCCTCTCTCCCTTGCAATTCTGAGGCTGCAAAGGGTGGAGAGCTGCCACCTCTTGTGATGACCTCAGGCCATCCTTTTTATTCTCTGGTTCCTTCCCAGCAATGGAGATCCTTTTACCTACATCTTTGCAGTCCACAGTTTTACTGGTGCTTCCGTTCTGGCCAAACTCACATTTTTAAAACATCCTTTTTGACTCTTTGCTCTTGGTTTTCAACATAAATCTGGCTAGAAGCAACCTATAACAACCACGCCACTGCCCCAATAGTTTGCTGCATTGAAATAGCTATTGAAAGATTAATCAGTCCGCCATGCTTAATCTCAGTCGTAGGCAGTCTCTGGGCATGAGCAAAATTCCGACAGACTTTCAGCCAATCCATAGCACAAATCATCTGGAGTCCAACAACCAGTGCTGTCATTTTTCTCAGGAGAAACTTCCTCAGCCTGGTCTTTACAGGCAGGCCTTCTGTCAATCTTCTGGTGTAAGCTCTGATAAGAATCGCTGAAAGAGAACAGCCGAAGCTGTTCCAGTGCTTTGCTTGTAGCTGACATCTCTGAAACTTTTCTATCTCTTCCCGTAAGCCATTCCCAAAAGCTCAATATGCACTAGTTCAGGTTAGTCATAGGAACAGCCCCACTTCTCTGGTAACAAATTCTGTCTTAATTACTTTTTACTCACTGCTGGGACAAATACCCTACACTCAAAATGAAGGAAGGAAAGATTTTTTTAGCTCACAGTTACTGGAGGTTTCAGTACATATTTGGCTGGCCCAAGGCTGAGTGGAACAGGGCAGAGAGCATCCAGTTCATGGCGGCGGAACAGCAACAAAATGGTGACAGAGGCAGCCAACCAAACACGGCATCACAGTAACAATAACAGCTCTAGTCTGTCTCTGTCTCTCTTTATATTCCTATCAGGCTCTCTGCCTTAGGATATCCACCCTAGGCCACACTCATAGTCCCAGCCCTACTCAGACTAATAATCCCATCAGTAATAAAACACACAATCCCAGTGAGTCAAACTTTCTATAGTGTCCTTAGTGTGCAATTTGAAAGTGAAAATAAAATCTGAAAGTTACAGTAGTTACTGGGGGGCAGGAATAAACCTATTCAAAAGGAAGGAAATGGGGCTGGGGAGATGGCTCCATGGCACAAGTGCCTGCCTGGCAAGTGCAAGGTTGAGAGTTCAAACCCCAGTCCCAGAAAAAAAAAAAAAAAGAAGGAACTACTAAGTTGAGGAAAAGAAGAAGAAAGTGTAGGGGAAAGAGATGTACCTATGTATGTAAGCCACGTGGTTTGGACAGCTGTACTGTGGATTTCTTCTAGTCAATGGAAAGACACAGTTAAGGCTTAATGTGTTTCTATTCAGTTTTTTTTTCCTTTCTTCTTATTATCTTATACATATTTTTCCTTTTTCATTTTTTATTAATTTTAGTGAGAAAGAAATAGTCATGAGATGGTTTCAAAACACTTTAGTAGGATAGTTGCAGTAATTAATACTTTTGGTAATGATCTCTTCATAGTATTTATTTGGAATAAAAGATTCAGACATGAGGTTCCAGCCCCGACCCGACCCGAGGCTAGCGAAGCCCGCGCGCCCGCCACAGGTAAGCTGGCTCTGCCCCTCTGCCCCGCCTCTGCATCCCTGCGACTAACTTCCTGTTCCAGCCCTGACCCGACCCACTTCTAGCAAAGCCCGCACACTGGCTGGGTCAGGATGCTTGGCCCGCCTTCCCCTTCCCCGCTTTGCTGCCCCCTTTTTATTTTTTTCTCCTTTTTTTTTTTTTCTTTTTGAACCCCTCCAGTCCAAACTCCAGTATCGAACCCATCAAACATCTCCTCTGGCAACTGATCTGGCCCACGAGCCTAGCAGGACGACATAATAACAAAGCTCCACCTCCACCTACAGACCACACCCACGGGGCTTCACAGCAGCTAGCAGGCCAAGCTCCAACACAAAGTCAGGAACCTCTGTAGAGGAACCAGCTTGGACTCTCCAGAACAAAAACCCATACACACAGCATAACGCCACCAAAGTGCAGAGGTCGCTTCCATACAAAATGATAACAACAAGGAGCAGGAGGCAATCTCAGGGCCTGTGCCCACCCAAACCAAATACAGAAGACACTACCATGTAAGAAAAAGGAAAGTATACCGAAGAAACCTCTGAACTGGTAGCATCTGAGGCAGACACACAAGTGCAGAAACTTATAGAGCAACTGAGATCAGAGATAACATCTGAAGTAAAAAAAAATACATGAAGTGGAAAAATGGCTGGAGAAAAGCATAGAGGACATCGGAGCAGAAATAATATCTAAAGTTAACAAAGACATGTCTAAATCAATAGCATCCCAAGTAGGGGAACAAATACATAAAAGTAGAAAGGAGAATAGAAAAGAAATATTCTCTGAATTAGAGAGAGAAAGGATAACCATAATGACAGACTTCAATACTATTAAAGAAGATACCGATAAAAAATTAGAGGAGAATAGAAAAATGATGGACTCCCTGACGGAGCAATATAGCAAAGACATAGATCGCATGAAACAGTTTCAAAGAGATGTACAAGAAAATAAAATCCAGATCACAAGTTGGCAGAGCCGAATGAACGAAAATGAAGACAGAGTTTTGAACTTTGAAGACACAGTTGCAGCCAGTGAAAGAGTAAGAAAGGATCTTATACAAACAACCAGAACGCAGGAAAAAATAATTCAATATCTGCAAGACGATGCAAAAATGAACAACGTGAGATTAATGGGAATCAATGAGAAAGAAGGAGTCAATACAAATGATATACAAAGAATATGGACGGAAGTAATAGCAGAAAACTTCGCAAATATGAGAAAACAATCAGACATTCAGGTAACTGAAGCCTACAGAACTCCAAATAACATCAAACCAACTAACAAAATGCCAAGACATATAATAGTCAAGATACCAGAAATCCAGCTGAAGAATAATATAGTAAAATCTGCTAGAGAAAAGAAACAGATCACATTTAAAGGAAAACCCATCAGAATAACAGCAGATTTCTCTTCACAAACCATGAAGTCATGAAGAGCATGGAGCAGAGTGCTTCAAGTCCTCCATGAAAACAAATTTCAGCCCAGACTATTGTACCCGGCAAAACTCTCCTTCAAGTATGAGGGAGAAGTGAAATATTTCCATGACAAGGAACAACTAAAGAATTTCATGACATCAAAGCCAGTGCTACATAATATTCTAACAAATACTTTAGAAAGCGACCAAAATGACCCGAATCCAACAAATGAGAACAGAAAGAGCCGATCAAACAGAGTAACCAACTAAACATAGGAGGAAAAATTGGTCAACACTAGCTAATAAGAGCCATGTCAGCCATAAGTCAATACATTTCAATTATAACCATCAATGTAAATGGACTCAATTCTCCAATTTAAAGAAGTAGACTTGCAGAGTGGATAAGGAAACAGAGCCCAACAATATGCTGTATATAAGAAACACATTTAACCCATAAAGAAACTCATAGGCTTAAAGTTAAAGGCTGGAAAACAATACTACATGCTCCAGCACTTCAAAAATAAGCAGTGGTAGCAATCCTGTTTGGAGACAATCTAAACTTCAAACCAAGACTGATCAAATGAAATGAACAAGGCCACTAAATGCTGGTGAGAGAAAAAATTCATGATGAAGAGGTTACTCTCATAAATATGTGTGCACCGAACATGGGAACAGAAAGCTATATAAAACAAACCTTAATAGACCTGCAAAATCAAATATTCAATACTACAATCTTAAGAGGAGACCTCAACACTCTCTTACCCGAAAAAGATAAGTCAAGCAAACAAAAAATCAGCAATGAAGTGGCAGAACTCAATCAGAACTTCAAACAACTGGACTTAGTGGACATAAACAGAGTGTTCAACCCAAACACCTCAAAATACACATTCTTCTCAGCTGCACATAGGATATTTTCTAAAATAGATCACATATTAGTCCATAGATCAATCTTAAGTAGATGCAAAAAAAAAAAAAAAATTATCCCATGCATATTATCGGACCACAGTGCAATCAAATTGGAAATAAATGAAAAAAGATACCATAGCAATTCAAGAACTACATGGAAACTAAACAGCACTCTTCTCAACAACAAATGGGTCACAGATGAACTTAAAGAAGAAATAAAACAGTATCTACACTTCAATGAAAATTCAAACACAACCTACTGGAGTTTGTGGGATGAAATGAAAGCAGTTCTCAGAGGGAAATTCATAGCTCTGAACTCACACATTAAGAAAATAGAACGGCAACAGATAAACAATCTTACACAACACTTAAACCGACTAGAACCAGAAGAACAAACGAAATCCAAAGCCTGAAGGCGGGAGGAAATTATAAAGATTAGAGCAGAAATCAATTTAATTGAGGCAAAGAAAAAATACAAAGAATTAATGAATCCAAAAGCTGGTTCTTTGAAAGATTAAATAAGATTGATAAGCCCCTAGCTAACCTCATCAAAAAGAGGAAAGAAAGGACTCAAATTCAAGCAATAAGGAATGAAAAGTGTGAAATTACTACACACCCAGCAGAGATACAGAGAATCATAAATAGGTACTTTGAGAATCTCTACTCTCACAGAATTGAAGCCACAGATGAAATGGACAGATTCCTACAAAAGTACAAATTACCACAACTGAATCAAGAAGATATTAAAATTCTCAACAACCCAATAACAGCCAGTGAAATACAAAATGTAATAAAAAGCCTACCGACAAAGAAAAGGCAGTGACGTGATGGATTCAACTCTGAATTCTACAAGAAATTTAGAGAAGACTTAACCCCAATACTCCTTAAACTCTTCAAAGAGATTGAAAAAGAAACAATCCTTCCAAAATCATTCCTAGGGGAAAGTATCACACAGAGAGCAAAACCAGAAAGAGATCTAACTAAAAAAGAAAACTAAAGACCAATTTCTCTCATGAACATTAACGCAAAAATTCTCAATAAAATCCTAGCCATTAGAATACAACAAATCATCAAGAAGATTGTACATCACGATCAGGTAGGATTCATCCCAGGGATGCAAGGATGGCTCAGTACACACAAATCTACAAATGCCCTACACTATATCAATAGAACCAAGAACAAAAATCACATGATCATCTCAATTGATGCCGAAAAGGCCTTTGACAAAGTGCAACACTCATTCATGTTCAAAGTCCTACAGAAAATTGGAATAGAGGGCCTCTACCTCAACCTGATAAAAGCCATCTACAACATTCCATCAGCTAGCATAATTCTAAATCGGGAAATACTGAAGTCTTTTACTCTCCAATCTGGTACAAGACAAGGATGCCCCCTATCACCACTTCTATTCAATATAGTTCTGGAGTGACTAGCTATAGCCATTAGACAAGAAAGAGAAAAAAAAGGAATAAGAATAGGTAAAGCAGAAGTAAAACTTTCACTATTTGCAGATAACATGCTAATCTACTTAGAAGTCCCAAAGAACTCCACCAAAAGGCTACTGGAATTAATACACAAATTCAGCAACATAGCAGGTTACAAAGTCAACACACAAAAGTCAGTGGCATTCCTCTACACAGATAACAAACACACTGAGAGACAAATTAGAGAAACAATACCTTCTATGATAGGACTGAAGGAAATGATATACTTAGGAATCAACCTAACTAAGGAAGTAAAAGACCTTTTCAATGAAAACTATAGTACTCTGAAAAAAGAGATATTAGAAGATGTCAGGAAATGGAAAGATATTCCCTGCTCCTGGATAGGAAGAACCAACATTGTGAAGATGGCCATACCCCTAAATTCTTGTACAGATTTAATGCAGTTCCTATCCAAATACCATCGACATACCTCACAGAGCTGGAAAAGTCATTCCAAAAATTTATTTGGAACCAAAAAAGATCCAGAATTGCAAAGACATTTCTTAGCAATAAAGGTACAGCAGGAGGCATTCCAATTCCTGACCTGAAGTTATACTACAAAGCTACAGTAATAAAATCAGCATGGTATTGGCAAAAGGATAGAACTGAAGATCAATGGAATAGACTAGAGGATGCAGAAGAAAATACAAACACACTCAGCCACCTTATTTTTGACAAAGTGTCCAAACATGTGCACTGGAAGAAAGACAGCCTGTTTAACAAATGGTGCTGGTAAAATTGGCTCTCTACATGTCGAAAACTAAAACTTGAACCTAGTCTAACACCATGCAAGAAAATAAAGTCGAAATGGATTAAAGATCTAAATATTAAAAGTAAAACATTAAATCTCCTGCAATAGAAAATGGGAGGAAATCTTGAAGATATCGGAGTAGACAAAGAGTTCATGGACAGAAATCTAATTGCACGTTTAACACTTGAAAGCATCAACAATTTGGACCTCCTCCAGCTAAGAAATTTCTACATGTCAAAGGAAATCACTAACAAAGTGAAAAGACGACGCACAAATTTCGAAAAGTTTTTAACTAACAAGTACTCAGACAAAGGTCTTCTATCTAGAATCTACAAAGAACTAAAAGCCATTACAGTCACAAAATTGAAAGACCCAATCAAGAAATGGGCATCTGAGATGAACACTCACTTCTCAGAGAAAGAAATACAGCAAGCCTACAAATACATGAAGAAATGCTCCCCATCGCTAGCTATTCGTGAAATGCAAATCAAAACAA
>PVJA010054629.1:0-11498 GCA_004027025.1 Myocastor coypus
CAAAAAAAAAAAAAAAAAAAAAAAAAAAAAAAAAAAAAAAAGTAACTAAGACAGCCGGTAAGACCAACTGTACAATAGGTGCATACCACTCCTCTGCTACTGTTCTCCCAAACAACACACTCACATATTCTCACTCACATATTCACTGTCTCTCATATACATATACACACAACCACACACATGGGATTTTTTGCTTTATTCTATAGTAAATATTTCATATGTATCATTTTAATAGGTTTATGTATTCCTTTGTAAGGAAATATCACAGTTTAATTAATCTCGTGTTACACATATATTTGCAATTGTTGCAGTTATGAAAATGAAAGAAAGAGAAAATGAGAAATGAACATCCTTAAGGATAAGTCTTTGTGACCACTTATAGTTATATCTTTTTGTATAAATTTTTAGATACAAAGTTGATGGTTCATAGGATGTAAGTACTTTTTTCTTGTACCAGAAATCAAACCCAGGACCTTGAGCTTGTCAGGCAGGTGCTGTGCTGCTGAACTATATCCCCAGCCCAATAGTCCTCCCCCCCCTTTCGGTGATGCTGGAAGTTAAACCTATGTTTGATGGATGCTGTACTACTGGGTCATTCTATAGCCCTTTTTAAAGTTTACTTTGAGACAGGGTCTTGCAGAGTTGCTCCAACTGACTTGTGATCTTCCTGCCTCAGCCTCCCTAAATAGCTGGGATGCACCACCACATTAAGCTTTTTTTTTTTTTTTGGTCTTTTTGAGACAGGGTCTTGTTATGCAGTTCAGGCTGGCCTTGAGCTCACTTTTGTAGCCCAGGCTGGTCTTGAACTCTCACTGATCCTCTTGCCTCAGCCTCCCAAGTGCTGGGATTACAGGTGTGCACCACCATGTCCATCTCCACATTGAGCATTTTTAAGCCTTCTAATTCACATTGCAAATTATCTCCAGAAACATTGTATGCTTCCTTTTAAAGTGTCTGTTGTTGCTGGGTGTGGTGGTGTACGCTTTTTACATTTTATGCCTTGTGGTTAAACTTTTCTGCTGGGTGGTTAAGACCAAGTTAAAGCAAGACCTGTATAACAAAACATGGAACTTTTGTATCTCCCAAGGTCAGTCAGATCCCCTCAGGATTTACCTTGAAACCATGTACAGAGTTTTGTAGAACTGTTGTCAGTGTCAGCCATCCATTTTAAGAACATTAAAAATAACACAGAATTTCAAAGCAAGATGGTATGAAATTAACAATTGTTGTTATATTGTATAGCTTTATCTTCAAAGTAGTTGTTCAGATTACCATATAGGCATACAAAATTGATAAAAAAAATTAAAGCATTAACTGTGCCTTTGAATAAACCAACAGAAATTAGTAGTACAATCATCTTAGCTATCATATTGTAATATATGTATTTCCTTCTTTTTTTTCTCCTTTCCCTTATCCCAGTTCTTTCCTTTTGAGCAGTTACTTTCCCTTTCACAGTAGTTATTTTGAATTTTATTTACTCTTTCAGTTTCTTACACTAGGAAGACAACACAATGTTTATATATGTGGTCTGATTTATTTCACTTAAGAGTATGGCCTCTAGTTGCATCCATTTACCTATAAAGCCTTGGATTTATCTTTCTTTATAGGTTAGCAACATTAAGAGAGAATATATTAATATTTAAGGGTTATGTGCAGTTTGAAAAGGCGTAGCTTGGCCTGGAAGTACATACCTGTTATCCCACGCTGAGGCAGGAGGATCTGCCAAGAGTTTGAGGCCACCCTCAGCGACATGGTGAGTTCAAGGTCAGCCTAGACTGCAAAGTGAGACCTTGTCTCAAAACAAAAGTCAAAAAAAGCACTTTCAATATATTTAGAAAATAATTTGGTGTATTATCATCATAGAACTACAGAACGGTGTTTGGTAGCATATGTCTATAACTCCAGCACTTAGAAGGCTGAGAGGCAGGAGAACCTTGAGTTTGAGTCCATTCTGGACAATTTATGGAGATGCTTATTTCAGGAGAAAAAATGCTGAAAAGAGCAGGATATGTTACTAAGTGTGTAGGCCCTGGGTTCAACCCCTAGAATCCCTCCAAAAAACCCCATTACAGAATGGGGGATATGAGTTAATGGATGTAGAGCAAAACATTGCCGTAATGCAACCTGTCATTTTAGGTAGAACTGTGAAAATAGAGCAGGAGAGATTTCTGTACTGCCACAAAGCAAATTGATGAGGCAGTTGGAGCCAGAAGTGCTCTCCACTGAGGTGAGATAGCCATAGTCAGGGAAAAAGATAAGGTAGTGTCTCTGTACACGTAGCCAGGGTGTCTTTCAGGGACTTAAGCTGCCTAGTGTCCTTCCATGGCAAAAGCCCAGATGTCTTGGGCACAGCCACCTGCTTCTGCCTAACGACCTCCACTTGTGAATGGGAGCAGTAACCAGTATCTTTGCTTGAACTTCCTTCATCACATACCTCAGCAGCATGAGTGTTACTTCCTCAGGGAAGCCTTCTTAGACTGACAAGACAGTTTAGGCTTGTGAATTCTTTTACCTTTGATACTCCTGTAGCCATAGTGATTGCTTTGTTCTGTATTTAGCATCTCTTTCTCTCCATTGCAGGGGTTGTGAGTGCAGGAACTTTATCTTCTGTTTTTCTTGGTATATACTGAACCTTATTTATGTTTGAATATTTGAGTATTTGGATGGCTGCTGAATAATTAGAAGTATGTGTGTGGGCTGCTAGGCGTTGCTACTTCTAATTGCCTGCAGAATTAGCAGAGCAGTCCCCTATTGCCAAGGGCATTGAAGGAAAGCTGGCTTAGTTGAGGCGACTGGTGTGAAGACACATTAGAAGGTATGGTTGGCTTCTCTGGGGAACTGAGAGTGCCCTTCTGGGTATGGGGTCAGCATCCACATCCAGTAAGGCATCTTTACTGGCTTGTCAGAAGCAGTCCCAGAAATTTAGCTTTTTTTTTTTTTTTTAAAGGTATCCTTCTTAAATCACTCTGAGGAAGAGAATTCAAGGTCAGGTCTCTAGGAAGGCTCCCTAGGGGTCGAGGGAAGCAAACGGGGTCACCTGCCTGGTCTTCACCTTAGATCAGTACTTGACAAGGGCTGTCAGGTCTCCTGGTGGCTGGCTGGGTGCCAAAGTGGCGCCGCTCTGAGGCCCTGGGTGCAGCTGTCTCCCGGGGCTTTCCACCCCTCCTCCACTGCCCAGCTGCCTGCCGCCTGCAGCATCCTCTGCAAGGAAAGGGATGTGCTGTGCCGGGACGCGCCGTCCTGAGCGAGCCGCATTGCCCATGGCGCGCTCTGGACTGCTGGGGTCCGCTGTCTGGCGCTGTGCCACGTGCTTGGGTCGGTGCTGATGTCAAATGGGTGTGGGCTCTTTGGGAAGGGCCCTGCGAGGACGCGGAGGGCGCGCGATGCTCTGTGTGCGTGTGGAGGCCCCAGAGTGCTCTGTCGCCCGGCGCTGCTGACCGGTTGCTGGACTCGGCTTACAAAGGAGCATGGAGCCACGGAGCTGCTGGCCAGGGGACGTGTGCCCTGCAGCCTTGGGGGACTGGCGGGAACTGCCAAGGGGGGCCTGCAGGTGTGTGCACGCGCCATAACTTTTGGGGATCTGTGGGCTGGAGGTCTGGCAGGACACAGGGCTCACCGGCTGTGTCCGAGGGCGCTTTGTGTCTGGGTGCCGTGTGACGGGAGCCGGTTTGCAGAGGCTGAATATTAGCATGAGAGCCACTGCTTGCCTTGGAGTTTCCGCGAGAGAATTCATTGAGCTGGCGCCCGGCTTCGGGTTACTCACCGGGAAGGGCGCCGAGGGAGCTGCCTTGTTGTTTTAAGAATCAGGTCTCTAAGTACAGCCTGCATTCATGGTAATAGGATTCTCTCTCACCAGACCAATTTCCATGGCTTATGGAAATTGGCTGTGGTTGGGGACCTAAGGCCCCGGAGGCTTGCAGACTGCGGGGACAACAGAGGCAGGCAGTGGTGACGGGTGAGGGGTCAGGAAGTGGGTATGAGTGACCTCCCTATGTCTCACTTGGTGCGTTGGGCACCCACTCACTTCCTCTTGCTCATACATAGTGTCTCTCCACCCAGTACTTGGAAGAGCCATGAAGGGGGAGGGAGGTAAGGGGTCAGCTTTTCGCCTATAACAGCTCTGATTTCAAGCACACCTTCCTGGAGGAATGCAGAGGCTTTGTTCCAGGCCTCTTCTGTGGGCATGGGGCCGTGCTCCTATACCATTACTCATCTTTTATGGCAGTGCCAGGCCGGCCCCTGGGTAGGCAAGTTAATTATTAATGTGCCTAGGCTGAAGAGAGAATCTGAAAATGAGATTGGTAGGTTGCTCCTTCCTCCCCTTCCTCTCCTGCTAAGGCTTAAACCCAAAGTGTTGCGGTCTGTTTCCTGAGGATTCAGGAGATGTCCCTCCCTACCCCCATCCACACTTCTGTGGAAGGGATCCTCCTTTCCCTGTTGATAGGACTGCCCAGGCAGAAGGGAACATCCCTCAGTTTTCATCCTCTTTGGAACAGTCTGTACCTTTCTGTCTTTGCCTTCTGAAACCAGCCTCACTCTCATCCCTGTCTTAAGGCAGCTTCGTGATGAAGCTTTGGACCCAACAGATGTGTAATAGCTCTTTAACTGGCAGAGTCAGGCTCTGAAAAATGCTACCCTGCACCAGCCCTGGTGCCCAAAGACATTCAAACACACTCTACAGGTGTCCTCGGATGTATTTTCAGGCCCTGATCTATGAGACTGTGGGCTTTGGTAGGGGAAGCTCCTGACTTGTCTTTCCCAGGGTCCCCGGCAGAGAGGAAGTAGATGTCCCAGCAGGGAATTGTGAAGGCTGAGTGAAGCTTCTCCTTCAGACAGTTTATGTTTTGCCTGCTCTGGGCAGGGGGCAAGTGTTGCTACCAGGAAGCACTAGACATGCTCTGTGCAGGGTGCTTCTGGGTAGACCCTGAAGAGTGGAAGTGGGAAGGCTGTCCCCTCACCTAGTACGTGGGTTGTTGGGTTCATCTTCTTGCCTGCTTTGATCTCCCTGGGCTGGGCTGACGAGAGACAGAGTTCGGAGTCTTCAGGGAGGAAACAATGAAGGAAGGCTGGGCTTGAGAGTCAGCTGGCCCTGATCCCCTGGGGAATGGAGGCATTGATGGTACCTGTTTCTTCAGCTGGGTTTGTGGTATGTACACTCAGGGTGTCCTTCCCTCAATGTACAGGGAAGTTCTGACTTTGAGAGCACTGCCTTCTCTAGTCATGCCCTTGTTGTAGGCAACTGAATTAGAAATATTATAGGCAGTCAGACAGGGCCAGGCTCTCAAGGAGACAAGATGGAAGACAAGGTGCCTATACAGCCTTAGAAAAGGCAGACACCCCTGCTATGGACCAGACCTCAAGACAAAAGAAGAAATAAAAGTAGCCAGATACTTCCCTAGGAATGCTCAGCAGGGATTGATATTCTAAATAGGTCTCAATCACCTTAAAGGAGCCTAAATGAGTCAGTGCCCCAGCCCCTGACTGGAAAAGACCCTGTTCCTAATCAAGCCTGCTTGTTAACATGACTCGCTTCCCCATGTGGTATTGGTGTTAATCAATTTTACCTGAACAATGGTGCTTGTAACTTCATTGGTTGACCATAGTTTTGTCCCACCTCATGCCCACCTAAGCGAGTTTCCATGGTTTCCACCTTAGACCCGCCCTACCGCGTGGTTTTCTATAAAAGTGTCTGGAAGAGACAGCTTCTGGGGGACACCCACTCGGGACCCCCCTCCTGTCCCTCTCTTGGACAGGAGCTTTCTTTTTCTCAGTAAATATGTTCTGCTCATTACCTCCATTTGTTTCTAAAATTCATTCTTCAGTTTTAGAGAACATGAACTTGTCCCAGGTACTTTTCAGGTTGGGAGTTCAGTTTTTCCTATATTATTTGGAGGTTTCCTATTAGAGGTCATCTACCCCAGATCAGTTTTTTCTTCCTACATCACCCTGAGCTGCTGGCATTCTGTGTGCTGAGTGTTTGGAGGTGGCCCTGATTAGGAATAAATTTTTTTCTGTTATGTGAAATCTTGCTAAGCTTGGCATCTAAAGTCTGCTTATCTTCTGGTCTGGTAGTCATGGGTGAAAATTGATTGAAGTTAGCCACTGCTTGGGTAGGCTACCTAAGGAGATTCTGTAGAGATGAGTAGTAGTGATCTTTGGATGCTGTGAGCTGAGCAAAAGGGCAGTGAGTGGTCAGAGAGTCTGGAATTATGGGGTGAAGCGTCAGTGTCACTGTGAGCTGTGTGATCAGACTGAATAGGATGGTTGGAATGCTCTTATGTGTTGTGTACCTAATGTTTGCGTTGGGTGGCACAGGCTGGTGTGAGTTCAGCATTAGCAGAAACCTCTATATTGGCCCCAGCAGCCTGGGAAAGGGGCAGTCTGACTGCACCAGCTCATCCACTTGGCTTCTTCCCTAAATGGGTTGAATACCCTCTCTGAAAAAGGGAAAAGGAGAATGGTATTCTAGGTTTATGCTCCTGTTAGGTCCGGGAGACGTCGGGAGAAGGATGAGCCAAGAGTAGGTGCCTCAAAAGTGTTACAGAGCTCTTTTATTGAATAAGCTGTGCCGGCACAGGGCCACCCCCTGGAAGAGTGACCCCGAGCGGCTGTGTGCGCGGGTTTTTATAGGGTACTTATGCTAATGAGGGATTCGGCAAGCAGGTTTTACAGAAGCCAATAGCGTACATTATTCAGGGGATTGGAGGAGGTGATTGGGGTGTTTCGGAATGGCGCGATCCCGCGGGCAGCCAATGGGAGAGCGAGCTCACGGGCAACCTATGGGAGTACATTGACCCCCCTGGCCAGAGGGGAGTTTCGAACCCCAGGTGGCTTCGGGGAAATAGAAACCAAAGTTACAGATAACAGAAGGGTGGTATCGAGGTGGGTCAGCCCTTACACTCCATGGTTATGCAGGAAGGAAGGGAAGAGAATGAAGAAGTAATAGAAGCAGATAGTGTGTGACATTTTTCTCTACAGACCAGTATTCAAACTCTGTCTAGGCTACTTATTAGCTTTGTGTCCTTGGGTCTCTTTGCCTTTTTAAATTTTTTTTCTTTGCTACTCCTAATATTTTAAATAGGGTTGAGGATACTTCCCTCCTAGCCTCTAGGCTGATTGTGAGTTATTTTTTTTTAAAATAATTTTTTATTTTACAAACAAATAATTTTTTATTTTATTTATTTTTTTCTTGTTTCAGAACCTTTATTTGTTTATTCACTCATTTTTATGGCCGGCTCAGCCCCCCCACCCTCTCAGGGCAGGGCTGGCGCAGCATGTGGTGCCGGGGATTGAACCGCGGTCCCTGAAGCCGCCCATGCTTTCCCAAGCAGGCGCTTTAGACCACTGAGCCATCCCGCCGGGCCCTGATTGTGAGTTTTATGAGAAATGTTTGTAAAGGTTTTAACACAGTGCTTACTAATTGACAACTCTTATTTTTAATTAAGGTAGCTACATGGGCCTGGGGTCATTGGGTGCAGTAATGGTTTTATTATGCAGAAAGCAAGAATGTCAGCAATGTCTTTTTTTTTTTTTTTTTTGCCCCTGCGGGACTGGGGATTGAACTCAGGCCCTCGTACTTGTCAGGCAAGCATTTATTCTACTGAGCTATCTCCCCAGCCCAGAAATGTCCTTCTGTGATGCCATGAGAGATCATACCCAGGCTCCTAGGTCATGTGTGGCAACTGCCCAGAAGGATTTAATTTGATATTCATATCAAATCTGGTTTCTAGCCTCCTATGTTCAAAGAGCCCTAGAGGCCTATTGCTCCCTGACTGCAGGTGTGTAGTACCACTGAAAGGGAAAGGTGGCTTTCTCAAACTCCTGCTGCAACCGAATTATGGAATGTTAGTCTTAAGATCCACCAGGTCCTGTCACTTTCTAGTTGCATGAGCACATCCTTTACCTGCTTCACAAGTTATTCTTGTGATCAAATGGGATAATGTGTGCAAACAGTAATGTGGCATAGATTATTGACAGCTTGCTAGGTTACCACACACTGTTCTGAGTGCTTTGTGTATTGTCTTATTGGGCTCTCTCAACAACTTATGATGCTGGAAATTATTATCCACACTTTATTGATGAAGAAATTGAGCTGTTAGGAATTACTGTTTTTATTAAGTAGCTGACCATCTGCTAGAAGTCATGCATCTGAGGGCCTCTTGTCTCCCATAGAGTGCCTGCAACATTTTTACAGACCCTGTCTTCCATTGATCTATTCTGATGTTCTAGGCTCAGATGGATAGGTTTGTAAACTAGATAAAAGAGGCTCTTATTGGTCAGCTTTTCTCTTAGGTTCCCATTCTGCCCCATCATCTGTACACTACGTGGAGTTTATGGGCACAGCATCTTTTTAGTTTTGACCTTTAGGTGGCTCTTTCCTGGTGTATAAGCATCTTGCACTGACTTTGTCCACTGGTGCCTTTTCAGAGAGAGCTTGCCAGTTTGAGTTGACCTTAGGCAGGAAAATGTTTGGTCTAAAGTCGAGCTTTAGGTTCAGAGTTCTCAACCATCTTTGTCTCTGATACACTGGTTAGCTGTTTCACCTTCTGTTGCACATAATCTGCCAACGTGCACTGAGGTCTGAAGTTTCCAGTGTGTTAGAAAAAAATGGAAAAAGGAACAAACAAAACACCCTGTGAAATAAGTACTCACATCTGTCATTGTTTCAAACATGGGTGGTACTCACTAACAGAGTTAGGATCACATCTCCAAATTAATTCTTAACTACTCTTGTAACAAGCTTATTTGATGAGGAAAACACTACATCCTTGTAGGTTATTCTTTTAATGACAAAGACAACATTTATGAAGATGTGACATGAAGGGAAGTTCTGGTTTGTAATAGAAAGTAAAAGCAACTGATGTCTCCAGGCATGCTCAGGAGGTTCTGGAGCACTGGTTATACAGAGTTTCCACAATGTAATCGTGGATGCCTTGCAATGTGATGATGTCACCAGAGCAGATGTAGTTCCTCTTGTTTTATAGGGAAGTGAAGTGACTTGCCTGAGGTCAGGTAGCCAGATAGGGATTGACAGAGGCTGGACTCCAGTTCTCTGAGTTTCTGACTCAGAGGCAGGCAGTTTTATTTGTCCTTGTAATAATTTTAATAATTTTTTCATTTGGATGGATGTTGTGGGAAATTTTAACTACCTTATTTAACTAAAATGTAGATCAAGTACCAAAGACAGTGTTTACATGTTGATGAATTTCTAAAAAAAGTTTTTAAAAAGGAAGTAGGGACATTTGTTTTTATCTGGGAAGATTTGCTTGGTGTTTATTCATCTGTTGGCATATCTGGTTTGTGACTTGGAGCTGGCACTCTTCCTACATGCTGTTTCACTACAAATTCAGATCAAGCTCTGTGTTTATGAGGCACATTGCTGGGTACCTGAGCCAGGTGGGTACATGAACCAGATGTACTTTTCAGAGTTTAAAATTAATGCCGGGGAGATAGCTCAATGGCATAAGCACCAAGGGCAAGGTCCTGAGTTCAACCTTTGGTACCACCAATACCCCCCCCCCAAAAAAAAAAAAAACCCAAAGCAACAAAAAACTCAGTTTAAAATGAAGAAGAGGTATATATGTGCCTAACTAATTTTATAGAGGGATACTAGCAAGCATCTGTCATACTTATCTCTGCTCAAAGTGCTCCATGTAAGTTATTGTGAAGGAGGTGTTGCCCATTTTATAGTTATAGAAACTTAACAGGTTAAGTATTATGGTGAAAGTGGTAAAAATACGAGCTCTTATTCAAGTCTAGGTTGTCCTATTACCTAGACAAGTATCTTGTCTTATGCAGATTTGAAGATTTAGGGTACCTTGGGAGGGGAAGCACAACTATGGTCTTCTGAGGTGAAATTGGTTATGGCACTTCTTGTTATTTTTATAGCTCCTTCCCTTTCTCCTCCCCCTACTTACATGACTGTCTCATTAAAATAAATAATTCTAATTATAGACTCTTAATATCTTGGTTTTTTATCCATGAAATCAACCAGCTAACTACATATTGAAAATATTTGGAAAAAAGAAAAGAAAAAATGGAAAATATTTGGGGAAAAAACCTTCATCTGTACTGAATGCATACAGATTATTTTCTTATTATTTCCTAAGCAGTACTTTGTAACAATGTTTGTGTAGTGTTTACATTATAGGGTGTGTTTTAAATAGAGATCCTCAAAAATATTCACAAGAGTGAGTGAAGGTTATATGTAAATATGTGCAAGTGTGAGTCCCAGTCTTATAAAGGAATTGAGCATTTGCAAATTTTGGTAACTGAGAACTAGAAACCAATCCTTGAGAAACACTGAGGGATAATTACTGTATTGAGTGATATGCATGTCTTTGTTTGTGTTGGTACTGGGGATTGAATCTAAAGCCTTTGCACTGAGCTACAGACTCATTCCCTTTTGGTTTTTATTTTGAAACAGGGTCTTGCTAAATTGCCCAGGCTATCCTCAAATCTATAATGTTCCTGCCTGGTCGAGTCATTGGCATTATGGTTGTGCATCACCATTTACATCCCTTGTTTAGCTTTATTTTATAGTTTTCTGTTTTTTTTCTTTTCTATGTATTTAGTACATGGTCTACAGGATGACACTACACAGATCGGACTCGTAGTGATCCTCCTCTGTTTTTAGCCTCCCAAGCGCTGGGATTACAGGTGCATGTCACCACACCCAGTCTTAATTCCTCTCTCAGTGTGCCCCATGCGCTAGGCCAGCACCGCATGGCACACCAGGGATAGAACCTCAGCTGCTATACTCTGCCTAAGCAGGCACTTTAATCTGCTGAGCTACTGGGACAGCCCTTTGTTTGTTTATTTGGTGGGACTGGGGTTCAAACTCGAGACCTTGCACTTGGCAAGCAGGCCTTTGTGCCACGGAGCTATCTCCCCAGCCCCCTTATATTTATTTATTTTCTTATTTTCTTTCTTTCTTTCTTTCTTTCTCTCTCTCTCTCTCTCTCTCTCTCTCTCTCTTTCTTTCTTTCTTTCTTTCTTTCTTTCTTTCTTTCTTTCTCTCCTGAGGATTGAACTAGGACCTTGCTCTTGCCAGGCAAGCACTTATTCTACTGAGCTTTCTCCCCTACCCTGGTTTTGTACTTTTAAAGATTCCCTACTTTTGCTTATTTGAACTGCTTAGTAATCTCACACTAGTAGAACTGGAGGAAAGGTCTATCAGACCATCATCTTGGTTTTATTCTTGAGGGAAGCTGAATCTCAGGGAGAAGTGGCCTTGGCATACAGAATAGTTTTTCATTGAGTCAAGACCAGAGCTCAGGCTTCTTTACACCAATTTTCCAAGGTGTAACATGACAAGGAGTAATATATAGTGGTAAATTTTACAATTTCTTTTTTTAGGTTTTTTTTTATAGGATGAACCACATCAGTACAGTAGTTTGAAATTTCTTTTTTTTTTAATTTTTATTTTATTATTTTGCTTGTTTCAGAACTTTTTTTTTTTTTTTTTTTTTTTTTTTTTTTTTTTTTTTTTTTTTTTT
>PVJA010054630.1:0-11499 GCA_004027025.1 Myocastor coypus
GACTCCTTCTTTCTCATTGATTCCCATTAATCTCACGTTGTTCATTTTCGCATCGTCTTGCAGATGATGAATTATTTTTTCCTTCATTCTGGTTGTTTTTAAAAGATCCTTTCTTACTCTTTCACTGGCTGCAACTGTGTATTCAAGGTTGGAAACTCTATCTTCATTTTCGTTCATTCGGCTCTGCCAACTTGTGATCGAGGTTTTATTTTCTTGTGTATCTCTTTGAAACTGTTTCATGCGATCTATGTCTTTCCTATATTGCTCCGTCAGGGAGTCCATCATTTTTCTATTCTCCTCTAATTTTTTATTGATGTCTTAATAGTATTGAAGTCTGTCATTATGGTTATCCTTTCTCTCTCTAATACAGAGATTATTTCTGTTCTGTTCTCCTTTCTACTTTTGTGTAGTTGTTCCCCTACTTGGGATGCTATCGATTTAGGCATGTCTTTGTCAACTTTTGATACTATTTCTGCTCTAATGTCCTCTATACGTTTCTCCAGCCTTTTTTCCACTTCATGTATTTCTTTTTTTACTTCAGATGTTATCTCTGATCTCAGCTGCTGTATAAGTTTCTGCACTTGTGTGTCTGCCTCAGATGCTACCAATTCAGAGGTTTCATCTGTATGGTTCCTATTTTCTTCCATGATAGTATCTTCTATATTTGGTTTGGGTGGGCAGGGGCCCTGAGATTGCATCCTACTCCTTGTTGTTATCATTTTGTATGGACGCGGCCTCTGCACTTTGGTGGTGTTATGCTGTGTCTATGGGCGTTTGGTCTGGAGACTCCAAGCTGGTTCCTCTACAGAGGTTCCTTACTCTGTGCTGGAGCTCTGGCTGCTAGCTTCTGTGAATCCTGGGGGATGTGGTCTGTAGGTGGAGGTGGAGCTTTGGGATTGAGTAGTCCTGGTAGGCTCGTGGACCAGATCGGTTGCCAGAGGAGATGTTTGATGGGTTCAGTGCTGGAGCTTGGGCTGGAGGTTAAAAAAAGGAGGGGGCGGGGGGAAGGCGGGCCAAGGATCCTAGCCTAGCCGGCCTGCGGGCTGTGCTACCGGCTGGGACTGGCTGGGACTCGGTGGGACTGGAACAGGAAGTTAGTCGCAGGAGCGCAGAGGCGGGGCAGAGGGGCGCAGGCAGCTTACCCGCGGCGGACGCACGAGCTGTTCTACCGGCTGGGACTCAGTGGGACTGGAGCCTACAGTCCTACTCTGAATGACCAGGGCCCAGGGTATCTGTGTGTGATTGGGGGACAGGGCTCTGGCTTTCACAGAGCAAATGTAGAGAGGGCAGGGCAGGGCCTCCCTTACCCCCCACCTCTCCCGAGTCACCCATGTGTCATAAGCCAGCTTGGTTTGTTGCCAGGGCCTAATGAGGTGGACAAGCAGCTATCACGTCGTCACTGGGCCCTGCCTGCCCCAGGATGGGCACTGACCCTCGGCAAGGGCCGAGGGCTCCAGGGCCGTGGACAGGGCAGGCCTTCACAGGACCTGTAGAATCTCCAGGAAAGGTGATGTCTGCAGTGGCTCAGTGGCATGGCAACAGTGACCCAGAAGTGTTCTCAGTGAGGCAGTAGTCAGTCACAGCTGGCCCTCCTTTCCCCTTCAGCTGCTGCTCCTTGTGTGTCTCAGTAAGCCATAATAATATTCCAGGCAGGTGGAACCTTGGCATCTCTGTTCGTGGTAGTTATAATGGCCGTCGGGTGAAGAGGTTGGGGCAGCATGTGCTCTGCACCAGGGGGCACTGGGCCTTTTGGTGTGTGCTTGTTTGTGTCATCTCAATCCTCACAGTGACCTCGGGAGCGGGGTCTCTCTCCATCCTCTCCTGCAACATAGTGGAAGCCCTGACTTTCCTACATAACCACAGGAGTATTCTGAAACAGAAGTTGTTAAACTTCAGCCCGTAGGCCACATCCTCTCTACTCTCTATTTTGGTACAGTCCACAAAGTAAGAGGGTTCTTAACTTATTTTAATGGGGAGAAAAATTGGACAGCAATACTTTCTGGTTGGGTATAAATTATATGAAATTTGAACAGCAGCGTCTGTGAGTGAAGTTTTATTGAAGCCGAGCAGCGAGGCTCATGTGTGCTCATGTTGCTGGTAGTGCTGCTTCTGTGCTGCCAGGGCAGAATTAAGTAGTGAGCGTGGCAGCTTGAAAAGCCTCAAATTGTCACTTAAAGCTTTTGGACAGAGAAAACACACCACCTCTTAAAGCCGTCCAGTTGGAACAGAATGTCTGCTCCATATACAGCTCACCATTTTCTTGTAGCCTGCTTTTAAAAATCTTTATAAAAAGAAATTAAAGTTTTCAGTGCCCTGAGGGTGTCGTTGTCTTGCCCAGCAGGCTCTAATGTCCTGCCTCAGCCTCCCGTGGAGCTCCTCCCGTGGACGGGCACCCTCACTCCCGACTGGGCTGAGGTTTCGCTTCAACCTCCACTGCGGGTCTCCAGTGGAGTGTGTGTCAGCTTGGAGCCACTGCACTATCAGCGCTTGGCAGCCTCCATGTTGGGCGGTGCCAGGGTTGTGGGGCAGGTTGTGGGCTCCTTGAGGCTTTCCACATTTCCTGGGCTCAGGTAGACCTGAGAGGACCAGCTGCGCATGCTTGCCTGTCCCCTTCTTCAGCAAGCGGGGTGAGATCCTGGAGTCCCTGGGTGCCTAGCTGCTGTGCGTCTGTGTTTCAGCTGCTCTCCCGCCTCAAGGGGAACTTGGAAGAGGAGAATCACCACCTGCTGAGCCAGATCCAGCTGCTGAGCCAACAGAACCAGATGCTGCTGGAGCAGAACCTGGAGAACAAGGAGCAGTACCATGAGGAGCAGAAGCAGTACATGTAAGGCACGGGGCAGGGTCCTGGCCTCCCTCGCCCCATGTGTGACAGTCAGGGCCACTTGGGTCCCCAGGGCAGTGGACAGACCACATCATAGGTTTCTAGAGTAGCAGGGGCCAGCTTTTGTGGGCTTTGTTCAAGACACCGGAAGCTTCCTTGGCTTTTGAAGTCCACTTGTACAAGTGATGCCAACACCAACAGATGCTGTGTCCCTCCAAGGAGACTTCAGAGCTGTGGGGAATGGGTTGGCTGTGCACCGCGTGTCCTCCCCCAGCCAGCGATCAGCAAGCACGAACCTCAGTGCAGGCTCAGCAGGGCAGGAGCCTGCAGGGTATGAGAATTGTGTCCTCCAGCCAGGAGTTGGGGAGCTGCACAGGGCTCAGAGTGGGGCTAGCTAGCAGGAGTCAGTGTCCGCTGCTCCCTAGATGAGGGGGCGTGGGCTGTAGAGTGGGGACGTGCGTGGCAGGTGGTCTGGGTGCAGGGATTACTCAGTCTCTGGGAGCCAAGGCCAGAAAGGCTGGTGCTCAGTTGTGAAGGACTTCCCTGCCCAGCCAGAAATTTAAGAGTCCCTGGAAAGGAATGTGAGTCTGGGAGGCCTAGGAAGTTTCCAGAAGTGGAGGGCAAGAGGAAGAACCCTGGTACCAGAAGCAAGTAATCCAAGCTAGATCTTGAGAACCCAGGGTGATGGCACTCCTGTCCCACTCTGGTGGACAGGAGGTGCTGGAGTGAGTGGTGAAGGCAAGAGAAGACGTGCTCGCGGAAGACGCGGTCACTGTGAGCCCTGGCTGCTGTCCCCACCCCCTCTGGTGCCTGCCTATCTGTTCACCCCTGCCCTTGGAAGCACGGTTTGTGTGTGAGCCCACACTGTAATTTGAGGGCAGAAATGGCAGCTGCTCAAAGCTGGCCTCTGTAATCTGTGAGCTAGAGTTGCCAGCAGAGAAAGGGCAGGTGCTGACTCGAAGGTGCAGGAGCCTGGTCCCAGGGGTATTACTGGGTGACGCTTTTGCATTAGAGAGCGTCTGCGTCAGGCCAATGGGCTGGCACCCGGCCTGCAGCTGCTTGGGCCTGGTGCATGTGTGGGGCCAAACCCAGCTTCAAGAGCACTGTGGAAGCTGAAGAGCCCACTGGGAAGACGGTGACAGAACGCAGGCTCTTAAGTGGAGGCCCAGGAGGAGTGCAGCTGATGGCCAGGGATATCTGTGGCCCCTTTCCCTGGGATGCAGCCTCACAGTGAGGTGTAGGGACAGCCCTGGCTTAGCCAGAACCTCGATGGCTTCCAACACAAAGGAGCCCTGGTTGTGACCTCTGCTCTGAGCCTGTTCTCAAGAGAGCAAACCAGGAGTCTGAGCTCTCTGAGTGGCCATGATACAGGAGGCTTCTAGAGTTAAACAGACGTACTCCAGGCTCCCTGGGAAACACAAGTATCCTGTGACAGGCCAGGATTCAAAGGGTGTCTCTTGCCTTAAAAATCTGAACAGAGCCTGGCATGGTGGCTCACGCCTGTAATCCCAGCACTCGGGAGGCTGAGGCAGGAGGATTGGTGCGAGTTCAAGACCAGCCTGGACTACAAAAGGGAGCTCAAGGCCAGCCTCAACTGCATAGCGAGACCCTGTCTCAAAAAGACAAAAAAAAAAAAAAATCTGAACAGCTATCTAACTTGTGGAAATCAGGTGATTCCCCCAAGTCCCTTTCCATGGGGCAGCCATCAGCTGTAGCACCCCTTCCAGCTTCCCTGACCCACTCTGCTCTGTGTCAGCAGCTGCCCAGCATGGAACAGGCTCAAGCCTGGCTTCCGCCCTTGCTGGACAGTTGGATCCTTGGTGTCTCTGGGTCACCGGGTTCCCTGGATTCGTGGCAGCTGGTTCAGTTCATCCTGGTTCTGAATCCCAGGGAAACACCAACGTCTGCTTCGTGTAGGCCTGATGAGCTGGTTTGTGGTATTTAAAACCTGATTGATGGATGGATGGATGGATGGATTGATGGCTTTTCTTTCCCTTCTGTTCACAGAGACAAATTAAATGCCTTACGGAGACATAAAGAAAAACTGGAAGAGAAAATCATGGATCAGTACAAGTTCTATGATCCTGCTCCAAAGAAGTGAGTTGATCTCAGGTTTGAGGACCTAAAGACACAGGGCACAGCTGCCTTTCCATGAGGCAAGGAAACTACCCCCTGACAGGTGGCAGCCCCCATCTGATCTGCACCACCATGGTGGCTGTGTGTGTGTGTGTGTGTGTGTGTGTGTGTTGGGGATTAAGGGGGAGTGTCAGCTGCTCTGGAGGAGACACAGCCTTCACTCAACCCTGAGGCCTTTTTAGAGGCAGAGTCCCTGGTCTCAATTCACTGAAGCCAGGGGCAGGTGGCCCTTGCCAGGGGTGTGGCATGCTTTAGGAAGTCAAGACCCTGTGTTGGAAGCTTGGGGTGGAACAGCAGGCCCAGCCCTGCAGGCCTCAGAGGCACGACCTCCAGGTGCCTCTGCTTCCCAAGGCAGCAGCTCCTGGGGGTGCAGGGCTGATTCAGAACCTCTGGAGCCCTCACCCAGCCTGGCCTGGCCTTGTAGTTGAAATCACCCTGGACCGAGCTGGGCGTGGTAGCGAACATCAATAATCCCAGCACTTGGGAGGCTGAAGCAGGAGGATTGGTGTGAATTCGAGACCAGCCTGGGCTACAGAAGTAAGCTCAAGACCAGCCTGAACTGCATAGTGAGACCCTGTCTCAAAAAGACAAAAAAAAAAAAAAGAAATCAAACCTCAAACCCCTTGGTGTTGAAATGGTGATGCTTCTGCCCTGGGCTTTTGCCTGACATAAATTGTAGCTGAGGTAGAAAGTGGGGTCACTGAAGTAAACAGGAGCTGAGAGGGAGGATAGGCCCCGGAGGTCCATGCTGCCCGCAGCTCCACCTGCCACTCACTCTTCAGACACCACTGACCCACTCCAGCAGCCTGTTCCCCTCTGCCTCTGCCCACGGCTACAGTACTCAGTGCCACGGAAGAGTCAGTGAACACCAGCCTACTTCATGCACTAACTTCAGCAGAAGGGATTTCAAAAGATGGATTTTGGACAGAAGAATAACTATCAGCATGGCCATACTTCTTACCGCACAGATAGCAAGAGTGGAGAGTCAGGGATGTAGCCCAGTAGCACAGGCCCTGCCTGGCAAGCTTGAGGTCCTGAGTTCAATTCCTGTGTCACCCTACCCTCCAAAAAAGAGTTGACTGTCTCATGTATTTGTGGTCAACCCCCAGCCCCAGGACTGGGGATCAAACCCCTGACTTCACACTAATCTATATCCCCATGCTTCTAATGTATTTTTAAAAATTTGAAAGTGTCTCACTAGCTTATCCAGGTGTGACTTGAACTTGTGATCCTTTACCTGGAGCTTCCAGAGTGCTAGTATTACAGGCCTGTGCCCCTACACCTGCCTTGCAGTTCTCTTTTAGGGACACTACTTGGGATGTCTTTTGCTATCATCCCATCTACACTGAAGGATTTGGTTCTACTCTGAGCCCCACATGAGTGCAGGGCAACGTTCATGAATATGTTGCCCATCCTTTTTTTTTTTTTTTTTTTTTTTTTTTTTTGAGGACCTCACAGAAGCTAGATAAGTGCTTCACCCCTGAGCCATGACCCAGCTCGGCAACACTGTCCTGAATCCTAAGCTCATGGCCAAATTCACAAGCTGCTAAGAATCCTATGCATTTAAGGGAACCCAGGGTGTAGGAGTGTTGGTGTACCTTTTAAAAATCCCCTCCTAACCAGGAAGAACCACTGGATTGGAGCCAAAGCCTTAGTGAAATTCATCAAACCAAAGAAAGAGGGCTCCAGAGAACGACTGAGGTCTTGCGCAGACAGCCCTCCTTGGCAGTGTGAGTCCTCAGACCCTGCCTCGCCAGCAGCCTCTCAGCCGCTCAGATCGAAGCCCGAGAACACCAGCCACCCCCCACTGGCCTCCAGCGCTTCCGAAGAACGAGATGCTCACAATGGGCCTTTGGGGAAAGGTAGGCATGGCCCACCTGGTGGCTGTGGTTGGGCTCAGGAAGGGGGTGTGCATGCCAGTGTGTGGCCATGGGAGGGGGGGGTGCCTTGCACCTAGGCATGTAGTGATCCAGGTAGAAACTAGAATCTGTGTTCCCATTAAGGCAGTGTTGTCCCATAGCATACTTTGGTCATCTTAGAACAAGAAGCAGGGGTTATTGCTTAGACTGGTAGGTGTCTGAATACCCAGGGTTATATTTAAGCAGGCACCATAGAAACAAGTGAAGTAGTACACATGTTTTGGGGATCCGTGGATGTGTCAGTGATTTGCACTACTAAGCAGATTTCTGTGGAGAGATCCTGGGGGTGTTTAATATGCTCCTTGTGTGCCCGGGAGCTTCAGGAGGTGCTGGTGGTTTGCATCTCATCTGTCCTTGAGCTGTGGCAGCTGTGGGACACGGTGTCTGTCTCCCTTCAGGATTGTCATTTGGGGTGTGCCAGGGGCTCTGAAACAAGAGCAGGATTGCTAGTGCCGGGTCCCCTATGCTGTCAGTGCTCAGAGGAAAGTGGCAGTCCAATCTGTAGTGCAGTACTGTGTCACTAAGGAGCCTTGCTGGATTCCGGAATAGTGAAGCTCTTCCCAAAGACAGGTGTTACACTCACACATGAAAAGGAAGTTGGAGCTAGATAAATTGCTTACAGCAGTGACAGTGCTGTGAGATACTCCCTGGCCTTTGGTGACTCGGAAGATACTGTGGAAGCTGTCCCTTGATTTCAGACCTGCTAGGTGTGGAAAACCCAGGCCTTTGACTGCAGGTAGCACAGTTGCTTTTAAGTGGCTTTTAGATTATATACCCCAGGCTTGGACTCCGAGTGATTTAAATCTTTGCAGAAGACACCAGGACTTCCTAGGGATCATGGTGGGGAACCTGGTGCTCTTGGACTAAGGACAAGTGCCCCAAGTTAGCAGATGTATGAGACTTTAAGGGTGACATCCACAAGTGCCTGTGTGGCACGTGTCCGTGGTTTGGGGTTGGATGCTCTGTTGTCTGTTCCTGATATGATTGAGGGTGGTAAGCAGCTCTGTAAGTAAATGACACTGGGGGCCTGTTGTTCCCATGCTGGCTGGTGTCCCTTGAGGGTTTTTTGCTTTGCTCTTGCCTTTTTATTGGGGGAGGGGGGGACAGTTACCTCACTGTGCAGTTCAGGCTGTTCTTGAACTCAGTTTGTAGCCCAGGCTGGACTTTAACTTGCAGTGATCCTCCTGCTTTAGCCTTCCTAATGCTGGGATTACAGGTCTGTGCTACCACACCTGGCTGTGGCTTGATTTTTGGTATTTACCATCTCAACTGTATTATTCCTTACATTTAATTAACTACCCATAATTGGTTTAATTAAGTAGGAAATTTTTCTGACAAATGTCTGCATAGTGCAAACTGTTAAATCCAATCCATGAATGAACAGGTCAGTAATAGTCACCAGGAACAGCTATGTGGCTGGAGCCCATCTCAGGGCTCAGTCCCCTATTAACAGCTCTGTGTGCTGTCATGTCCCATGTAATCCTAACTGCCCTATGAGGTAGGCACCATGACCCTCCTCCCTACACCCACTGTTTAGTGTGTAGGTGGTACTAAAGACTGAACCCAGGGCCTTCGCACCAAGCTGCTTCCTCAGCCCCTTTTCAGGTTTTTACATTATTATTTTAATGTATTTGGTTGTTGCAGGGTCTCACTACACAACTTGGACTAGTGGTGATTCTCCTGCTGTCAGCCTCCCCAACGCTGGGATTACAGGAGTGTGCCACCATGCCCGCACTCTGGCCAGCTCAGCCTGCCCTGAGGGTGGGACTGGCATGGCATGTGGTGCCAGGTGATTCCTGAGATTTTCCGAAGTTTGCCTAAGCAAGTGCTGTAGTCCGCTGAGCTATCTTGCCAGCCCAGTTTTTTTTTTTTTTTTTAACTTTATTTGTGTATTTTAGTACAGGGTCTCCAGGGCCTCACTACAGGATCGCACTTGTAGTTATCTACCAGTTTTCAGCCACCCAAGCGATGGGATTAGAGGTGTGCCACGTCCAGTCTCAGTCATTCTCAGTGCGCCCAGGCATGGGGCTGGTGCGGCAGGCTGGGGATCAAACCTTGGCCACTGTGCTCTGCCTAAGCAGGCACTTCAGTCCACTGAGCTATCTGGCCAGCCCTTACATTTTTTAGGCAGGACCACTAAGTGTCTGAATTGTGTAGGTGGGCTGGAATTTGCCTCCCTCACCCAGAGTGCCAAGATTGTAAGCACACCACTAGGCCCTGCTGCTGTCCATTTTTAAAGCCAAGAAAGTTAACTTTAACCAGGTTAAACATTTTCTACTGTAGTAAGAGGGATCTGAACACAGAGGAGCTGAGTTTGTGCTGCCTGCAGTTTAAGCCTCTTTGGTCCCCAAATACTAAACAAGTGTACCTGGGGACTCCTGCCTAGAGCTTCTCCCTGAGCTGGGGAAAAGGGTCACCAGTAGGCCCCCTTTGTGACACAACTTGTCCCTTATTCCGTGTTATGGGCCAAGGCCACCAGGTGGCACTGTGGAGAAAGAAATGAGAGATTGAAGAAAGAAGAGATTTTTTGGCAACTAAAGCCAGGTTCTTAGGAGCCTAAAGCAGTATTGAAAAATTCACTGCCACCCTGAGCAACTTAGCAAGACACTGTCTCAAAATAAAAATGAAAAAACAATAAACCTTGTTCCTTGGGTGCATTTTCTCAGTACCACCAACACCATTACAAAAAAAAAAAAAAAAAAAAAAAGAAATCACTTAAGTTGGGTAATGCTAGGATAAGACATATTCAGAAAGTTAGACTAGGTGTCTGCTATATATTTAAAAGGACAGGAGTAAAAGAGCTAAAAAGAAATAGGGACTCTTCCTGGCATTAAAGGAGCTATAGGTACAATAAAGGTATTTTGTTGGGTCTAGGATCATCCTGCCAGAAGAGGTGGCTTTGGAGATATAGATGTGACTAGTGAGTGCTTTGGGTGGATGGTGCTATGGTGGTAGGCCAGGAGCGTGTCGCAAAGGGTTTCTGCAGAGTGTGAGGGCTGACAGAAGCTGTCTGAGTTGGTAGTCAGGGACCCATCGCTAACGTGGGAAGCCAGCTCCTCATTTAACCAGCATTTTTGTTTAATAATCTGACACACGCTGAAATTTAAAAAAGGATCTAAGCCATTAGCTCCTTGGGTGGTGTGTAATTCTTCTCCTGGGCTGAGTGAGTATCAGTGGCTTTTGGTGCCACCAAATTAAGTAAATGGAGTCAGCATCAGTGATTCCCTGAGTCCCGACTCTGGTCTGAGCATTGAACCTGGGCCCCGTCTGCCCTGGGGTCGGACAGGGTATCAAGCTGCTGAGTGTGTTTTGCTACTTTAGATTCATTTGTGATTATCATTAATTTCCTTTTTTCTTCTTCTTCTTTTGGGTTATCCGGGTGCTCATAATTTAGCTCAGCACAAAAAGAGCCCCTTTTTGAGAAGCAAAAGCAAGGACCAAGACAAGTCTCCAACGGCCCGCCCGACTCTGTCTAAGCGCCTGCGGTTCTGGTCTTCCTCCGACATCCCATCCTCTCCTAACGAACCTGTCTCTTTCTCAGACATGGGCAATTTCTAATCCCTTCCTTTACCATGTGTCTACATCATGTGTTCTCCTCCATTTCTGAAATTCAGACTAAATCAGTACATAAAGGCTGCATGGCCTATAGTGGACCTTCCTGACCCCAATTCCAAATTAGCCATCGTGGATTCTGAGTTCCAAATAGAAGATGAGTTGTCACACTCTCTGGACCATCTCTTCAGTGCAGCGCAGTTTTAGGGGACCCTCTGGACATACAAGTCTGTGTCCTTGGGCCAGGATGCCCATGCTCAGTAAGTCGTGTGGCTGTGTGTCCCACCCTCCGCCCCCCGCAGGCTTCTGCCTTGCCCGTGTGTCGAGCAGAAGTGGTCTGTGTTGCTCTGCTTCCTAAAGCACATAATGTACATCACATGAGGTTTTGAACACTTAACTTCGAAGCAGCTACAGTTAAAATCACTGTGCTTTTGCCCCCATGTTGTAAGAACCCTGAGTCGCTGGCGTTGCTAGAGAGGCCCTTGTTCCAGGTGCTCTGTGTTCCAAAGGATTGACTGCTCTTTTGAAGTATATGGAGCAGTTGGAGTGATTGTGTCATGCCCAGAATGAAGTTTTACGGCTGTTCTGTGCTCCTATGACATGTCAGATGCTGAGGCTAAAACAGCAGTGGACTGAAGGGACATTGGCACACAGAGCACACCCAGAGCCGAGGACAGCACTGGCCAAAGACTATTGCCCGCCAGAGCCTTTCCTGTTGGTCTCGGGCCACTCCTGTCCTGCCCTGGCTGTGCCCTGTCCTTAGGCTACCTGTGTGGCTACTTATATGTTTGCCCCAAAGTTTCCAGCTAAATTTGTCTGAAAAAGAAAGGTTATTGTCAGTACTTAGCTATAAAAAGAAAACAAATGTCATCATAAAAGCAAGTAGCCATAAAAATAAACCCATAAAAATAAATAAACCCATAACTCTGAAAGTGTTGCAGTTGGCTAACCTCCTACTGGCTCCATCCCATGACCCTTGCTTGGGAGCACTGGGTGCCTGGGGCTTCGTCCCCTGGACCCCATCTTCCTCACATGCTGTTGGAACCACGCTGCCTGCCTGCCTGCCTGCCC